>OY821519.1:153015585-153275585 GCA_963682025.1 Cordilura impudica | reverse complement strand
TAGAAATGTTCCAGTCTGATATGATTCTCATATTCTCTGAGAACGCCTTCCCATACTCCTTTTCCTATTCCCTTCTGGCAAGCTCATCAGTTTACTCATTACCGTAAATCCCAATATGCCCCGGGACCCAACAAAGGCTGACTTTATTGTATCTGCCTAGCTCATTCAGTCTCTGTAGACAGTCCCATACTAATTTAAAGTTTACTACATAGGAGCCTAGAGCTCGAATAGCAGCTTGGCTATCTGATAATATGGTTATGTCCCGTCTTTTGTATGTTTCGGTAATGGTCGCAAAAGTATTTCTTATTTCTACAATTTTTGATGCTATATTTAGACACAAATTAGAGGTATATGACGCGCAATGGACGTAAATAGCGCACTTGGATATGTTTGTCTTATTATGGCTTCAACGCCATTATTCCGTCCAAACGTGTTTGCGACAACGTCATACCCTTCCCCTCTCAACATATTCAAATCAAAGCCTATGTTTTTGAATGTCTCAAGTAAAGTCCATTTTTTGACCTAGTCCCCATATAAATATAGAACCCGATATGAACTTTTTCATATATGCAGCCAAAAAATTTTTAACAATGCCACTCAAATTTGGTTTATGCTTATTTTCTATACCAATAAGTTGGACCGAAGAGATAAGGTTCTCTAAACCATGGTATAGGGTATCGTATAGTATAGTCTAGACCGACTATAATTTTCTTACTTGTTTTTAATTTGTAAGTTTGGGGCCTAAATTCATTTTTTTTACAAGATTGATGAACATATATACATCAAAAATAAACTACGAAACCGGTTTATGTTATTGTTTTGTATGTAGTTTATTTATTTTCGTAAACTGAAAAAGTAACGGAATTGTTTGTAAACTGAAGTAATCAGTAAATAAAATTTATCGTATCGCCTTCGCGCCCGCATCCGCGCGCCGCTTCCTCGCGGGTTTTGCAGGTACACCCGCGCCGCTCAGTTGTCGTTAATTCTTTGTAATCGCCGCAAAACATATTTTTTGAGATCGTTCCGATATTTTACATTTTGATGAATAAGAAAACGCAAAAATGCTATGAAAGTTTTGCAAACATTGCAAGATATGCTATGGTTGCGAGCTAAAGCTCCGCAACGATGCTGCCGAAAAGAATCCAGAATTTAAATGCGTTTATTCGGAATGTTTTTTAGGGTGTAAGTTAATTTTTTATTTAGTTTTTTGAAATATTGGGGCATTTGTTAATTTTTTTTTTGGTTTTTTAAGGTTTTGGGGCTTTTGTTCATCGCGAACTTACACCCCAATTTTTTGGGGCATTTGTTCATTTTTTTTTGGGCATTTGTTCATTGGAGCCTAAGTACCAGCGAAATGAAAAACTATAAAATGAATTTAAAAATTCCATTTTTTCTCTACAAATTTAAACCGAAACGCAAACCCAAAAGATACAAACTGAGGGCCTAATAGTAGCTTTATTATTTATAAAACTATAATATTGTATTGATTACAATCGACTACAATAAATTAAAATTTCAATTTTTAGAGCGTTTTCATATATCGAATTAAATTTTGATGATCAATAATGTCCTCATTATATAAAAAATATTGGAAAGTATTTACTCTCATTTTTAAGTGCTGCGCCCCTGTAACCAATCATTCCCAAACTTTACTATTTAATAAAAAACATAAAAATAATACCGTTGTCTTTTCTGAAAAAATGTCACATTTTAATGCACTTTTTTCGAAAAGTATATTTTTATATAATTTCTGAATTAAGAGCAACCTTATCTTATACGTCAAACGAAAGGTCTCAAAGTCGAGCCCTCGTAAATCGCAAAAATTGCAGCCATTGACTTCTTTCAGGCCATAGTGTGAGAATATTTCCCCATTGTTCCCCTTTTTTGAATATTATTCGCCTATGAGTTCAAAATGATAAGGATAATCTAAATTTTTTTGCATTTTATGAACACAGCACTTTGAGGCCTTTCAATTAATGTAGGTTGCTCTTAATTCAGAATATATAAAAAAAATACATTTTTCGAAAAAAGTGAAATAAAATTGCGACATTTTTTATCCGAAAAGAAAACGGCATAAGATTCAATTTTGATTCGTTATAACACATATTTAGAATTTAAAAATCTACAATTTCTTAAATAACTCATCAGATATTTAGCAGACTTGCATTCTAACAAAAAATCAATCTACAATGCAGAATGTAGGAAAGTCTACGGACTTTCTGGTGTAGTGTATATGATGGATGAAACCATATATGGAAACATATGCCGTATATTAACCCATATATCTTATATATTTTCATACTCTCTGTCTGTCTGCCATGGGACAACCCCATTCCCCTTCATCCAATTGATCTGGCCCATAGTCTTGTTGTGACTATAGATTAGTTTTGGGGTAGTCACGCACAGTCACGGAGTCGATAGACTTACCGCGAAAAAGATTAACTTTGACATAGTCACGCACAGTCACGTATAGGTACGCACAGTCACGGAGATATTATAACCTCACTTCCCCCTCATCCAATCTTGGTAATATTCTTGTTGTAATCAAAGATTAATTTTAAAATAGTCACGCAAAGTAACGCACAGTCACGGATTGATTCAAAACTCCTATTCTAAATATTCTTGTTGTAATCAAAGATTAATTTTAAAATAGTCACGCAAAGTAACGCACAGTCACGGATTGATTCAAAACTCCTATGCATAAGGAAAGAAAGAGTTTTAATAAAAACTTTGTTTTTATGGGTTAGATTACTTTTAAATTAATTTAATAATTAATTGTTTTTCTATAACTCAATCTATCTTTGTTGCCAAATAGCACGGTTAAAAAAGTAAATTAGTTAAACAGTAAAAGAAGTTAAATTAGAATAACACATTAAAAAAAATATTACAGAATGAACGTCTAGACATCCCTACACCAATAACCATTTAAAAATTTCATGTACTAACTTTGATTATGAAAACATTGAAAATTATTTGAAACTCTAATATATTTCTGACATTTCTAATTATAGCATAAAGAAAGATTAAAATAATTAACACAAAATTAAATTTTAGAAGTCATTTTTGTACTAAATGGTAGAGTGTTGAACTACGAAACTTGAGAGGTGATATTATCGAATCTTGGTCAGCGTTGAACATAATTAAAATAAAAGAAATAAAACATAACTAAAGATATAAGAGGAAGAAAAACGAACGAGAAGCGTATGACCACAATCCTACATACATATATACATACATATGTATGTCCATATATGAGGTTATGAATGTATGACCATATATGGAAATGTATCCTCAATTTTCGAATCCAAAAATATATGAATCATACATTTTCATATACATACATAGGACCAATTTCAACTAAAAAACATAGTTTTTTTTTGTTTTAACTTAATCAGAACAAATATTTTTTAAAAATTAAAAAAAAAAAACTAAAAACTAAACAACTATTTAATATATATTGGTATAAATAAAATCAACACGAAATATTTTTTAGTTAAAATTTATTTTTACAAATTTTTCGTTACATATTTTCAAAAGTAGAATATCGTTACGATATTCTTTTGAATTATCCTAAGTGATATGAAAAATTAAAATTTTTTGCTTCGATACGATATAAAAAAAATATTTAAAGTTTTATAAAGAAAGCTTATAGTTACTAAACTACTGGATTCCGTTTTAATGTTAATTTGTTTCCATTAATCGGTTTATAAATATGTATTATTTTACAATTTAAAACAATTGCCTAAAATTAATTTCATGTTTTAAAGCTTGCAAAAATTAAAATTTATATCAGTTTTAATTAAAATAATTTAATTTTGACGTATACAATGCATTATGGACAAAAGATAAACATGTCGTATGTACTTCTTCAATCAATTGAGAAATTCGCAAAAATATTTTAAACAATATTATCGATAGCTTTTAACAGAATAACGTCAAAAATTTTTCCATTTTGTTTTCAGATAATATTTTTGTATAAACTTAATATCATCTGAGTTGTTACTGCGGTGGTGTTGTTATGGAAATTTTAATTATTATCAGTTTAAAAGTTTTTAAAATTTAGTTTCATTTTAAGTCACACTTAAATACACATACTTAGCTACTTATGTACATCCATATGCATATAAACGAAAGAAAGAACAAAAATATATAGCACATTCAGAAAAATGTAAATTTTGCATTATAAATTGAAATTAATTTACAAAATTGGCAAATTTATAATCAACAAAAAAAAAAAAAAAAATAATACTAAAATAAATTAATAAGACACATACACAGAATTGTATACATAAGCGAAGCTGATACTGTTTGTCTGAAAGAATAATTCAACTAGTGAACGGAACCAGCGATTGAATTTACTGATGAACTTGATGAACAGCTTGAGCACGTCCCGATGGATCTTCTGGACATCCCCAATCGAGTCTGGGCACCCATCGTTTAACCGTTTGTGCTGCATCGTTGCCAGGAAACATTTCAGTGAATATGCATCGGTAGTAGAATGCTTCTTTTGTGGTGGGTGTGTTTATAGGAAATTGCTTGGAAGCCTTAGAAAATTTTGCATCCGTAATGTGATCTGTGGCAACACGCCGGATACTGTCTATCCAGGCGTAGCCTACACCATCGGAGAATTGTTCTTTCTGTCGCCAAAGAACTTCAGCAGGCAGATATTGTTTTGCAAATGCTGCGCGTAGGATG
This sequence comes from Cordilura impudica, assembly GCA_963682025.1. NCBI lineage: Eukaryota > Metazoa > Arthropoda > Insecta > Diptera > Scathophagidae > Cordilura > Cordilura impudica. Next base: position 153,270,890 of record OY821519.1, on the reverse strand, counting down.
TGCTTTTCGATGCGATATTTTCGTTTGCCACCAAAACAGTTGAGGTCACCAGGTATTTTGTCCTCTGGTCGTATAGACATTATGTAATTTACAAATGCTGTATCTAAGAATGGAACACGCAGTTCGATTCCCTTGGCCATTGTTACTTTGTTTGCTCGCAGACAATCAGAGTTGTTGAGTTGAGCGACTCGTTTCACTAGCTCCTGGTGGAAGTCATCATAGTTTGGCGCTTTAAAGAAGTACAAATATCCACCGAAGATCTCGTCAGCGCCTTCACCGGACAATATCATTTTGATGCCGGTACTTTTGATATATCGTGCCAAGAGCAACATGGGTAGACTGCAGCGTATGGTTGTCACATCATACGTCTCCAAATGGTATATAATATCTCGAATACCATCCAAAGCATCTTCAATTTCAAAAATAACTTCGGTGTGCTCGCTTTCGATATATTCGGCCACCAGTCGAGCAGCCTTAAAGTCGGGAGCATTGCGCAAACCAACAGAAAACGTCTTCAGTCTGAAGTTCGGGTCACGTTCTCGACGAATTTTTGTAGCAATAGACGCTACCAAGCTGCTATCTATTCCCCCAGATAATAAGGCACCAAATGGAACATCACACTGCAAATGAGTTCGTACAGCGTTTTCGAAACTGGTTCTTAATAGGGTCAAGTCAGTTGCCATGTCTGGTACATCGCGCATCCACAACTGTTGAAAATATGTCCTTCTAACTAGATTATCAGCTTTTCCTAAACGCAGTTCTCCTGGTTGAAATGATTCCAGTTTCGGGCAAAACTCTACCAGGCATTTCATTTCGGAAGCTACCCATATATTGCCATCAACATCTTCTCCAATATACATTGGAATAACACCGAATGGATCTCTGGCTATCAATATAGTTTTCAATCGTTTGTCATACAAAACAAATGCAAACATGCCCGTTATATGCTCCAGCAATCGTTCCCCATATTCTTCATACAACTCGATAATAACGTTGCAATCGCTTTTAGGCTTATAGTGGCCACGACTTTTTGCTATTTCAAATGATTGTTCCAAGTAATTATAAATCTCACCATTGGCAATCAGAATAACATTTTCGTTTTCAGAATACAGAGGCTGATGACCTGTATGCACACCGACAATGGCCAAACGTTCGTGAATCATGATAACTCCATGTTCTGGAATATGACATATACCGGTATCGTCGGGTCCACGATGTCGCTGTTTACCACTTTGTCTATATCCAATTTCCCGCAAACTGTGTAAACTTCCGTGATACATTTTTGGTTTGATGGGTTCACCATCTTTAGAGAAAACTGCAAATATACCACACATTGCTCTTGTGGCTGCGTCCTACTTCTACTGGTTAAATTTAAGTATAAAAAAATTTTTGAATATATTTAGCTCTTTCAATAAATTTCAATTGTACGCGTTAAATTCAAATAGCACAGCACTTAAACGTACCACTAACCACCGATGTTTCAAGTTCAACAGAGACTAAAAGAAAAACGTTGAATGCGATTGCTTATAAACAGCAATGCGATATATCCAGGCATGGACAAACAGTACCCAGGTACTTTTTTTTCAGAGTTTTGTAACTTTCAAAAGTACCTAATCTACTGATTTAATACACTGTCTTAATAAGAGGTATTTATTAATTTGTATATGATTATCACGTCATCATCAAAATTACAAAATCATAAATTCAAATTTCAAACTATGGATCACAATAATATAATCTAATTGTACGTGCATAACTATTTTATACGAAAACGTATTTAAAAAAAAATTTTGAAAATTAATTTATGGGCTCATTCTATAAAAGCGAAACGTAAGGAAACGATGTAACGTTTCGTTACATTTCGTTTTGTAGAACGTGTCAATCATTATAAATTCTCTTAAACTGTACACCACTCTGTTATCACATAATATATTGAGTTTGTGGTGATTTAATATAAAAAACTTGAAATTTTTTATACCATCGACTAAAGTTTGTATATTTGATGTTTGTTATGCTTATCTCCTTTAATACATTTAAAATAAAGAAAGATCCAGTAAATGTACTCTTTGTTTAAGTTACAGTAACATCTAAGAATTTCTTTTCCATCTCTGGACTCATTCAATAAATTGAATGAGATGCAGTTTGTGTGCATTTATTTTTCAGAGTCCGTTTAAAAAATACAACGATTTTTATGCCCTCCACACCGCTGTGCAGAGGGTATATATTAGTTTGACAATCTATTTGTAACTCATCGAAATCAATTCCGGAGACCCCATAAACTATATATATTCTTAATTCTTATAAAAGGAGAAGTCGATCCAGCGATGTCCGTCTGTCTGTCTGTTGAAAACATTCCCCTGTCCGCAATAGGACGAGTGTACTACGACTTACTCGTCCTATTGCTAGGCTAGATAAAAGAGGCAAGGAATGACGTACGAAAATGTAAGGTATCCTTACATCCGATTAAATTTCATATAAAAAACTACAAATGGTGAAAAATGTTTATACGTAACAGGACATTTGCATAGAGATACATATGTATGTATCAGCGAAAACACATATTTTTGCTTGTTGATGTTATTTGTTTGTACATCGCTGATAAACAAAGAAACAAAAAAGTAACAGTATATAATTTTAATCATCATTGTAAAAAATCTAGCCATTATCCATTGTAAAAAAATCTAGAAACCTAGCTTTTTTGTCTCTCAGTGTTTGTTATAAATTGTGTTTTGAATACGGGTGGAGGATATCAGATTTAACAAAAATAATAAGCATTTCTGGTGACTTTTTGAATTTTTTGTAAAGTTTAGATTATTTGTAATATTTCAGTACTTTTAAGTTGGTCTTAACTACCATATAAATACTAAAATTTTCCATCTCTGCCATTAGTTTAAACTACTCTTCAACTTTTACTCAACTAAATATTATTTGTAAATCGGCACTGAGAGTCTCGACTAAACAAATAAATATGACCAGTTTCTTTGTTTTATTGCATCAGCACTTATAGAATGCGTGTCTCTGTTGTTCTCGAAACACGCGAAAACTCTGCTCTCTGTTTTGTATCTCAAATTGGTTTGTAAGTATAGTATTGTGTAGGTTATTGGTTTATTTTTTTTTAGGGAAACTGTAAATACTTGGTATTACTGGATACTTGTTTGGTTGTGCGCGGGATAGTTTCCCATTGACATACATTGCTAAGAATACAAAATTAAAAAAAAAATATTTAAATTTTCAAGAATGAAATATGAATACAAACATGGCTATGTGGCTGACACTATTAACATTTTATGATTCCAAAAAAAAAACATTCTGCGTATATTTGCAATCATTAACTTTCTTTTAAAAATCCCCAGTTGCAAATCAAAATATGCTGCACTAGCTAACAACACTTGTTCATAGTTTTGGTTTTTGTTTTGTATTTATTTTCGTTACTGTGATTTGTGTTATTACTATTCTAAATATGTAACCTGTTATATCGAAAACTTATTTTATTGATCATGTATATTAGAGTGGGGGCGAAAAGTGAACAATTAAAAGACAAATTGTAGAAAACTCTTTAAATTGCAATAAAAGTTTCCGGTTTGGAAAAGTTCACATGCATTATATTCAATAAAAATGACAACTATTACACTATTCTACAAATTGAAGAAAACAGGAAATTTCAATGTTACAAATTGTGGAATAACATTTGTTTAGTTCAACATGCTTAAAATGTCTTAACCCTGGTACGATTTAATATTTTGAATTTCAGTCCACTCTAACGTAAAATCCCAAATAGATATGATAAAAAAATACTGTCAAAGTCCTACTCAGTGACCGTTGGCCAACCAAAGCCAGGTTTTGGAAATTCTAACGATGGACAAAGAATTGATAGAACGAATGCATGTGATACTTATTATTGTATTCTGTGGACATGAGATTCAAGTTGAAAAGTTTATAAACTATACGCACAACATGGCCAGACATTTCGTTAAGCTCTACCCGTAGTTTTATATTCCTCCCACATTACATAAATTCTATATTCACGGGCCAGTAATAGTATCACATGCATTATTGCCAATTGGCCAACTATCTGAGGAAGCTCAAGAAGTTCGAAAAAAGATTTTAATATTTATAGAGAACACTATGCGCGTAAATGCAGTCGGGAGAAGTAAAATGAAGACATATTTTTAGGTTTCTACTTAGTTCAGATCCATTACTTACCGCCAAAAGTAAAAGTTATAAGAAAAAATTAATTTAATTATTTTTCCAAACACGGCTTAATGAAGATGATGACTATGAAAGTGATGGTGATTATGATGAGTGTGAAATATGATGTAATGGTGATTTCAATAATGAAAATTTTGTTGATATGGAGCATAATTAAATAAAATAAAAAATAAAAAATCATATATTTGATATTAAATTTATTATAATATAAAAACATATTTATTTTTTTTAAAAGAGCATTAAGTACACTATAGTTTGCAATTTGATTCATTAATTTATCTCTTTAGAATACAAAGTTATACCAAAAATTGTGAACCAAGGTAATTTGTTCCGAAAAACAAAAAAGCGCTTAACAGGCTTAAAATAATTTTAAAAAAATATTTTCTTTTTCAAAATAGTAGTTTTTAATGTAATTAGTAACAATTTGTAAAACAAAATATTCCCCGAATTAATCCTCACTTTGACTATCATTCGCGCAAACTTTGTTCCTGTTGGCTAATAATTTTGAGCTGACAAACTGTTATGTTATGTTAATAATATAATAATAAATTGTTATAGCAGGGGATAATCGAATATTTTTCTCCTGAAGTTATTTGTCAGTAAAAAATTTATATTTTTATAAATTTGTTAATTTATTTATTTTATATTCAATAAATAAAAATAGTCTAACAATATTTGAACCAATTTTTACTATATGTTTTTATTCTTAGATTAGGTTCGGTGCAGAAGAGGAGCTATGTATACACATATATCATATCCGTTGTACCCGGATATACACTTAAGCTAGAAAGTCGGCTTGTTGTGCGCTCTACATCTCCATATTCATCCGGTCATCTACAGGGCAGAAATTCGGTTTCGTCAGCAAATTTTCAACCTATCCCCCTAAGACCAACCAGGCCTGGTAAGAAGTCGTTGGATAGATGTCTGACCCTTGTTCTCACAAATGAAGAAAAGTAACAAAGGTAGTGTTCTAGGGTTTCGTCATCCTCTCCGCAAGCTCTACTGGTGGCCGATCACGCTGTCCTATACGGTATAGGTGAGCTCTTAGTTCAGAGTGTCCAGTGAGGATGTCAATAACCCTACTCACGTCAGTCCCCTCTCAGATTGATGCATGCGAACAAGTCACCCAGTCCGAAAGTTTAAATTTGAGAGACTTGAAAGGTATCGGGTGTCCCAGGAAAAAACCCTTCCTGCCCAGTTTGTCAGCAATCTCGTTTCTCATTATACTATTGTGTCCTGGAATTCAAACGATATCCAGTCTGCCCCTTCTGGTGAAGTTTGCAATCTCCTCCTTACACTTTAGGACAGTCCTTGATCTAGTTTTGTCCGAGGATATCACCCTGATAGTCGGTAGACTGTCCGTAAATATTTTCACGTTTCCGGGACCTGGAATTCCCCATCGTCAATACACATTAATAGTACATTCCGTTGTCGCGACCAATTCAGCCTGAAAGACAGAGTTGTGGTCCGGAAGGCAGAGGTATTTATCAGTATAACGGTCCTCATCATAGAAACCTATGCCAGTATTACATGCAGTCTAGATCCGACCGTATAGTACTGTGACCACTTCCGCGATTTTATGACAGCTTATATCAACTGTGTTGAATCCCGGTATTTGGTCCAAAATTGTTTGGTGTCTGGCCATATGGTTGGTGATGTATTCCCCTGTTACCCGTGATCGTAGCAAGGCCAGAGATGCCTCATATTTAATCCTAATCTTGATCTATGCAGCAAAGGCGCTGTTGCTTTTGGAATGGGTTGATGTAGCACTTCCTGTTCATTGATGTCCATATGACTACAGATGCATTAGTTAGAGTATAGCCAAAGTGTCAATCTCGGGATTAAACCACATTTTGAACCTATATCTCTTCTACAAATGCTCCATATACGGTGAGCTTACGCGACCCTGCTCTCGATATGGTTCTTCCAAGTGAGCTGTTTATCGAGAATCACCGCAAGGTATTTCACTGTTTGTGTGATTCTAATCGTTTTGCCCTGGATATTTCAGTCTTTTCCGGGTTCACATTTAATCCCCAGTTATATGCTATTTCGAGTGCATCCGATGCCCCCTGCATAGATTTCTATGATCTTTCCCCCTTAACAGTATCGCTACGTTGTCTTGAATATTTAACAGACTGTTTATAGTGGTCACCCATAGAAATGGAGATAAAATTCCCCTTACCGTGTACCACATCTTATTTTAATGCCATCAACCTCGGAACTTATCTATCTATTCCATAGAATGTAACCGATCCAGGCTTTAATCTCCCGGTATATGTTGAATTGGTCTAGAAATTGGAGTTGGTTGATACATTACTAAAAGCCCTTCTATATCAATAAATATAGCTGGGGTGAATATTTTTAGATAACAAGATCTTGCGATGTGGTGAACTACTTTATGAAGCGCAGTTTCCACTGAGCGTCTCTTTGAATAAACATGTTGTTTGAACTAACTCATAGGATTTGGGATTTAACCATCTTATTAACTATGCGCTCCATGGTTTTCAGTAGGAAAGATGTAAGACTTATCGGTCGATAGGCCTTTGCGTTCGCATAGCTTTCTTTTCCCGGCTTTAGTATGAAGACCACTTTGACTTCTTGCCATGCCCTGGGGGTGTACGCCAATTTTGTTTTGCTCCGATGGAAGTTGATCTGCATGATATTGTTTCGGTTAAAAGTGATCTTCTTAGGAGTTAGTTATTTCTAACTCTCCCTTTGTAGCTAAGGTGGATAGTGTTGGGTCAGTGGAAGTCCCCTCACCAGTACCCGCCTTTGACTTATCATTTGCCTTCTCCCAACCAATGGTCGTCTTGCCTACTTTAAAGTAGACTGCAGCTGAGACTTAGTAGACTTTACCTTTTGTGGTTTTGAGGCTAGCCATTGACTCCTGATCAATACCCAACACGATAAGAGTGCCGTCTTGGCCCTCCTCTGTATGGAATATCTCCCATTTGCCAATGGCTAAATCTTTCTTCTTGCTTTTTTAATATTGCTTTGCTTGCATATTTATCATTCGTGGCCCACTGCATACCTAATGTTTACGTTTTTCTACTTTTTTTTTATAATTTTAACACATGAAATGAACTTGGTAACTCTTGCGAGGGAACTACTACATCATATAACGGGAAAACATTCGGATGGCGTAATCTTGTATTTTATCATTCTTGGATAGTGGCACATAACGAGGGCTACAGACAAATGGTGGAGAAATATCTTAAAAATGGCTGGAAAAACAAAAATAATTTTAAAAGATAATTAAATAAAGTATGCGACCAAGAATTTACATAACATGTAAGAGTGTTAAAATAGGCTATGCCGAATCATTGATAAGTTCAATATTATAGCCTGTAAAAGGATATTTGGATATCAAAGGTATTATATATTCTTGGATCTGGTAAAGGATCGCATGTAATGATTTATAATTTGCAAGCTTAAAGTTTTCGCAGGATGTAATAAGTTAAAAAGATAACAAAATTGTTTTAAGGATTTCAAAAGGTTTTGAGTATTATTTTTGTTTATTTTTATTTATTTATTTATAATAATATTTATTATTTATTTATAATAATATCTATTTTTTCTCTTAAGAAATTTATTTAGTCAGAACATATGTAAATGAAAAAATTAATCAAAGTTAGTTATAGAAAAGAAACTAAAAAAAATTATTGTTTGAAGTCTTTTTTTTTCTTTCAAGTCTGGGCAATTTCTCACGGCTCTCTAATGTCGTCACCATAACAGCCTCTACATTTTCCGGTATAACCCATTTGGAAACGCTAGCTAGCAATTGAACATGTCGTTCCGTTCCTTGTATGTGTGATGGAATTTTTGGATCATTAAACGGTGGATCATCTTGATTTGAATATTCTTTCAATGTATCGTACGGAATGCTTCGCGTGAATGGTGGTTCAAATACGTTACTTATGTCATTCATATTGATCATTTCCGTGTAACTTGTGCAATTAAAGTTTATATCTGGTTTTTTATAAGCTCTAAGTTGCGTTGGGTCGTCAACATCGGTTCGATAGCGTAGAATTTTCTTGATAGCACAGTCGCGCTTTTCTTTGCTATCATCAAACAACATTGATAACAAGATATTTTCCGAATGCGCATAATATGAATTATCTTTAATTACTTGATTGACAATTTTGCGTAAACGAGGTTCTAGAAATCGTGACCAACCAATGAACTTGAAAAATAATGCACTGCCGTACACGACAGAGCTGCAATACTTGATATTGACGTACATTGGCACATAACATTTAATTATGAATTCAACCAGAATTCTTAAATTTGCATCTGGATTTTCCGTTGTCACATATAATCGTAATAATCTAGCGGCCTTGGTGAGCCACCGAGAATGTACAATTTTCCCTGGTTTGATGTTAGCCAGATCCACCGAAACCACGCCGCTAGAAATTGCATGGGCCATGTCGTATAAGTACTTCGAATCGGTGGAAAATTCAATTTTTTCTGGAGCAGGGGGCATATTTTGCAACTCAATTTTCTGGAAGCCGTCCACCACCTGAAAATATATAATAATAAAATAATTAATAATGGTTGACAATTATAATATATGAGTGATAGCAATAACTTACCGGAAGAGTTTCACAAGTTTCGATTTGACAGCTCAGTTTTCCGGTTGCCGATCTCGGTCCAGTGCTGGTTGATTTATCGAAGCTTCAAACAAATGCCGAAACGGAAGTTCGTTGAAGTGTAGAAGGCAAACGAACCAATGTAATGGTCTTTTTAACAGCAATTCGAATCGTCGTATAATTCCACCGTGTGGGCCAGTATTTGTTGGCTCACCGTCAGTGCATATTCCAATTAATGCATCCAGTGATATATTTTTATCGTTGAAAAAATCATTTAATTTGGTTGTTTTGTATTCAGCGGTTTCATGTTCCAGTCTTACGTAACCAATCAATTCAGAACTGGGTTCTCTCAAAATAACAAGATGAGGTTCTTTTACCATCCTAGTATAATACTTCTCATCAATTTTATCTATCGTTAAAGTATCATCTTCTCTGCCATCGAATGAAAACGCTAACAAATTGGTATCATCTAACCGTTTGCGAAGCACTTCTTGTCTGCATTTCTCTTTTTCTCTGCGAACTTTCGATTTATCCATGATGAGAGGTTTCCCATGCTTATCTTTAATTTTAAAATCTTGAAAAAGAGCGGTTCCCAATGCTGATGCTACTCTATCAGGGACACCAAATCTGTCACATACCAAGGCAAAGTTAAAACAATCGTATCTCTCTGTGTATTGTGAACTTGTGTTTCTATCCATATCTCCTTGAACCGGTGGCGGTGCGTATGTTGAATCATCGGGATCTTGGTATGTTGGCATTGATGACATACACGTTGATCCTTGCTCTTCAATTTCCATCACAAATTTATCCATTGTTAGTCTTCTCTGATTATGTTGATCGTGCATAAACTCTTTGAGACGTTCGGGAACCAAGCCGCATGCACATGGAGCTGCCTTCAAATCGCATTTACATGTTCCAATGTAAAAAATTGTTTCCAGAGATTTTACATTCTCTGTAAATTGTTGGGTTTTGTTTCTTCTCTTGATTTGGTCTTGATATTTGTCAAGCAATCTATTCAATTTACTACATACACTTTTTTTCAGCATTATTTTCATACCAAGTTTTTCCCAAATTCCAATCAACTTATCTTGTACTTGAATAGTGAATGATTTATAGGAAAACTTTTTTTGTTCTGTTTTAGCACGTTCGCTTAAGTAAAAATAATATCTCAAGATATCCAGATGGGTTGGTAAATTAAGATCAGTCAAATCAGTAGACATACCAAAAACAGTAACATCATGCTTGGGTATATGACTCATTGGGTTTTCGATAGTTGTTGTTGCTTCATCTTGTTGTGTAGAGGATGGTGAATTCATTGTAAACTTTTTGATTTGGAATGGTCACTTCACTTATTAATTTTTTAAAATATTTTTTTATCGGAAATTAGCACTTCACACTTTGAGTTCTTCACAACGACTTAATGCATTCACAAAAACTGTTGCGTTATATATGGTCTACGAGACGAGGTAATAAGAATGAAATGGTAATTTCAATTCTACCTGCTGTGTCTTGTGGTGGCTTAAAAACCCACACAATCAATTTTACGCCTGCAATTGTGTCACAGTGATACGTTCATTTTTTAAAAGGGTTGAATAAAAAACCCACACAACTAAGTTTACGACATGCAAATGCATCACAGTGATGCCTTGGTTTTAAAAGGGTTGTAAAAAACGCTAATTTCTAATAAATTTTTTTAATTTCTTTTCTATTACTAAGTTAAATTCATTTTTTCATTTACATATGTTCTGACTAAACAAATTTCTAAAGAGAAAAATAAACTCCAAAAAGAAAAAGACATGGGCATTTCGCTGATTTTTTCATGTAAAGTGCCAAAACTGGGGGTATTTTTAAATGTTTATATGGGGAACCCCACAGAGGAGTTCCTGGGGGTGTGCCACTGGCATGGGTGGGTCGGGCCTCCAAAGTTAGTGGGGGTCGGTCATACATTTGGACTCGATTGGAGCACTCTAAATGGGTCAAAGTGGGATTTTTCAAAATTTGCCCCTACCCAAAAGTTCGACACAAATTCTGTGATATCAGAATTCGTTTTAGAGGTATGGTTCCTTCGGCAAAGTTTCTTATTTTGATCCCTAGAATACGATTTTCACTGAGCAATGGGCGATTTTTTTGCCTCCCCACAAATCGACCTGGCCTAATGTATATTCATAATAACCTAGAAATAAATCGGTATATTATTCTATTTATATAAAATTCTCCAATATGTATTTTGTTTTAGGGAAAATACATTTCTTTTGCATTAACAAACAGAGTGTTATTTCATTTTGGTCAGTGTTGCTATGCCACAGTAGATGGCGCCACAAATTTTGTTCTAATTCTAAAATAGTTATTTCTATTTTAACATGAATGTCAACATTTTCATTTAGATATCAAACACAACAAGGTTAAGAGTATACACAGGGCTGGTCTTTTATTTCATACGTTTTTCCATTGTTCTTTTACAAATATGACCATAAGTTTGGCATATCAACTTTTTGTTTTGTTTACAAAATAGAGTTACAGAGTTCATCAACGGGTTTTTTGCTTTCAAAACAGTTCTACATAGTTATATAAAATTATTATTTATTTATTATAACATATAATTTTTAAAAATTGTTTATAATTACTAAAGCATTACTATTGACATAAAAACAAAATTGCACCTTTTAAATTTTCCATTCAAATTTAAGAAAATATCAATTCTAAAAATTGGAATTCAGATTTCCAATTATAAATTAGAAAATATCAATTGAATTTCAGAAAATCATATTAAAATTAAAAAAAATTTTTTTCTTAACATTAAAACAACATTTTTTTAAACAAGTACATTTTCTTAAAAATCTACCCTTTTTTAAAAAGAACATTTTCTTAAAAAGTATTTTTTTAAAGTACTGTTTTTTTTAAAAAGTACCTTTTCATAATGATAACTTTCTTCTTAAAGTAAATTTTCTTAGAAAGTTACCTTTTCTCAAACAAGAATCTTTTATATAAAATACTTTTTTTAAAAAAGTAAATTCTTTTAAAGTACTTTTAAAAAAATCACATTTTCTGGTATATGGCAAACCAAAAATTGCCAAGATTTTTAGAAACTTTTATTTTGAAATACCGTATAATTTTTAGCTCTCAAAACATTGAAAAGTATTATTCCTTATTGTGACTATTGGTATTCTGTTGTAACGCATTGAACAATGAATTGCGACCCCATAAAGTATTTGTATTCTTAATACCTATAACAACTCGAGTGCATATCATGTCCGTACATGCGTCGGTCTGTCTGTCTTTTGAAATTACGGTCATTCAACAAAATAAACCATTTACCTGGGTAAAGTTAAAAAAATATTGTTTGTCGTTAATACGAGCAGATTGGGACTTGAAATGGGTTAAAACGGGCATCACTGTGTCAAGATATGGTCTAAAATATGGAGTTACCTCCAAAAATGCTAAAAAAAAATCAGTGTATTTGCTGAAATAATTTGGTAGTAAGTTTAACAAATTGTTGACTTTTTCAAATATTTTGTTTATATATATTATCAATACTCAAACCGAGGTGGAGGGTATCAAGGATTCGGCACAGCCGAATTTAAGACTCTTACTTGTTTTTCATTAATTCGGAAACAAAATGTCTGTAGTTTTCACTCTTATTGTTTCCAAGAAAACTGTCCACGATGCTCTTGAAAGATTTCCAGGCTGCATATTCTTTCTTCAATAAACATTGTGAAAAATTGTCATCATTCAATAGCTTCCTGATTTGAGGGCCAACAAATATGCCTTCTTTGATTTAAGCATATGAAATTTTGGGAAAAACCGCTACGATGGTCTATACTATATATACAAATAAATTTAAATCACACATCTTAAGGTCACCACAGATATTCCATTTATGATCTTTGTATTTGAGTTATGTCAAAATATCAGTCATTGATTCGTAATTTTCCTTTGTATTAATGGCATGAGTAATTGGTATGGATAGTTTTTCATTCCCATTATGCAAAAGAAGAGCCTTTAAACTGTACTTAGAGCCATCAATAAATAATCTCCATTCAGTTTTGTCATATGGGTGGTTCATTTTTTGAAATAAACCATCAACATCAGTACAGTATAGAATAGAGTGTTTCTTTTCAAAATATGCAGCCAATTTCAAACTTCTATATCTATAGATTGTTACTTTTGTCCCAACTGCAAGATGTTTCCACTGCTGCATGAGTGAAACTAGTAATTCTGCGTCTTGCTTCGTTAAATGTAAATCCCGAATTAGATCATTCAGTTCAGCTTGAGTCACTAAATGGCGTTCATCATCAGCCTCATACAAACTACCGCTGCTGGTTAAAGATATTTTGAACTCACTGCTCGTAGCACTGGGAATGACTTGTAATGGATCATTTGGTGGACGTTGAACTAGTTTGGAAACCGATGGGACATTCGTGTAAGTAATATTTTTTCGATTTTTCAGTTTGAATCCGGCAACTTTTGTTAAACTGAAATAACAATCGGTTTGGTGGTTACTTGACTCTCTTTAAAGTACTGGAATTGAAAAACCGAAATAGATCTTCTTGCCATTTGACCACTTGTATAAAACAGTTCTGCAACTACTGCAAAACATTGTCGGTGTCCACGGTTTGTCCAAGATTCTGACAGCAAAACCAAAATAATGTAAATATGCATATTTTAATGATTCTGATATTGCATATCCTTTTTTTTCCAACCAAATATTCACCACACACAAAGCAAAAATAGCTTGAATCAGTAACACACGATCTTCCTTTCATGCTTAAACGCTACTATTGTGAAGATTTAGAATGAATGTGGGCTTCTGTCAAATTAATAATTGTGAAATTGTGGAGTCAGTATTGACTGCTTTACAGTATTGCCAGCATGCGATAAAAAATGAACAAGACGTGATAGATAGATGATATGCCAGATTCGAATTCAGCGCACCCAGATTAGTTAAAAAACATGCTTCGTTTCTGCAGTCATTTTTTTTTTAATTTGTAGACCAGTGCAATCGAATGAGAAAACGTGAAAATAGTGTTGCAAATTGAATATGAAAGTTTTATTTCCCGATTCACAAGTGTAACTAACAATTAAATTTATAGAAAAAAGAAGAGTATTTCTAGTTATATATTCCATGAAATACATTTTGATGAATTTGGTTGTTATAAAATTTTGACTGAATGTTTAAACACATTAAAAGCTGCGTTGACTATGAAAGTATATCAAAATTACAATAAGTTATTATTAAAACAAAGAAAATGCAGCAACAAAAATATGTAAGAAAACAAGTAAGAAATTATAGTCGGTCTTGACCGACTATACGATAATCTATAACCTATGGTTTAGAGACCCTATCTCTTCGGTCCAACTAATTCGATATAGAAAATAAGCATAAACCAAATTTGAGTTGCATTGTTAATAATTTTTTTTGGCTGCAGATATGAAAATGTTCATATCGAATGCTATATTTATATGGGGACTAGATCGAAACATGGACCGATCCTGACCATATTTGGTGAAGTCACTTTGAAAAAATATATACTAACCAAGTTGGAGAAAAAACTGCGCAATATTTTTGTTATGCCTTCCATCCCAGTGTGCAGAGGGTATATATAAGTTTGTCATTCCGTTTGTAATAATTAGAAAAAAAATTTTGGACCCCATAAAATATATATATTTGTGCTCCTTATAACAAGCGGAGTTGATATAGCACTGACCGTCTGTCCGTCTGGGGAAATCACGATGACGGCTTCAATCGGGCAGCTAGGGTGCTCGTTGGCATAATAAATGACCCGTTGACATCCTGAGAAGTTTCCTGTTTAAAACCGTCCAAATCGGTTAATTAGGTCCCAAGAATTGAATGAAGAAGTAAAAAAAGTCTTGAAAAAATATGATTTGTCTATGTTGTGCTTATCACGATATCGCCCTCAATAGTATAACTGGGGCACTCGCTTTTAGTCAGAATGATTGACTGACATCATGAGAAGGTTTCTGTTTGAAAAATCATGAAAATCGGTTTAATAGGTGCCGAGAAATCACTAAAGAAGTAAAAAAAAAATTGAAAAGTATATGTTTTTGTATTGTTTTTGTTGTTATTCTAAATGTTGTATTGTTGTCATTGTTGGACTTGTTGTTTTTGTGGTCGTTGTGGTAGTAATAAAGGTTGATTTTTTAAGAGCTATAGGAAAGTTTTCCAAAAAAAAAAAACACATAAAATTCAGAAAAATGCATGAAATCTTTATTTGAATCGATAGTACGGTCCATATAATTTAATGTTTGAAGATCATTTCATGTAAATGTTGACCGTGAGTGCGCCTCAAATGGTCCATCCGCTTAGTCCAATTTTGGCATACTCTTTCCAACATTTTGGCCGGTATCTCACGAATAAATGCTTCAATGTTGTCTTCCAATGCGTCAATTGAAGCGGGATTGTCTGTATAGACATGGGCTTTAACATAGCCTCACAAAAAGTAGTCTAAAGGCGTTAAATCGCACGTTCTAGGCGGCCAATTGACCGGTCCCGAACGTGAAATAAAATGTTCACCGAACTCGCCTCTCAATAAGTCCATTGTTGCGCGTGCTGTGTGGCATGTGGCACCGTCTTGTTGAATCCACATGTCATGCAAGTCAAGCTCTTGACAAAAAAAAGTTGGATATCATCTCTCGGCAGCGCTCACCATTCACAATTTGAAGAAGTACGGTCCAATGATGCCACCAGCCCATAAACCGCACCAAACTGTGACTTTTTCTGGATGCATTGGTAGCTCTTCCAATGCTTCTGGCTGATATTCACTCCAAAATCGACAATTCTGCTTATTTACGTACCCATTGAGCCAAAAATGAGCTTCATCGCTGAACACAATTTTTCGGTAAAAAAGTGGATCTTCGGCCAACTTTCCAAGAGCCCATTCACCAAAAATTCTACGTTGCGGTAGGTCGTTCGGCTTCAATTCTTGCACCAGCTGTATTTTGAAAGGCTTCACACCTAAATCCTTCCGCAAAATTTTCCACGTTGTTGAGTAACAGAGGCCCAATTGCTGCGAACGGCGACGAATCGATAATTGATGGTCATCATTAACACTGGCCGATAAAGCTGCGATATTTTCTTCAGTTCGCACTCTACGTAACCGTGTTGGTGGTTTAATGTCCAACAATGTAAATTTGGTGCGAAATTTAGCACAATAGCCCGAATAGCCGCTTCAGTGGGTCGATTAAACTGACCATAAAATGGAAGAAGCGCGCGATGAACTTTCTTAACAGAGCACGCATTTTGATAATAAAATTCAATAAATTGCAAGCGTTGTTCGTTTGTAAGATGATTCATGGTTAAATTATAGACCAAACTGAAGATGTTTGACAATGAAACAAAACACGAAACGTGCGTCAGCTGTTTAAACCAGTGTTGCCAAAAAGATAATAGCTACAAAATCACTCTTTAGATTAATATGTTAAGAAGATACAAAAAGACACCATTTCCCATTTTTGGCCATTTTTTCCAACCCCCCGCATCTGGTGTTCCTATCTCTAGTGGAATCCACAAACCATATTTCATATTCCTAGATTCGTTTGTTTAGAAGATAACAAATGTACACTTTTCCTCTTTTTGGCCGTTTTTCCATTCCTGGACGTTAGAATTAACAACAAATTTATTCTGGACTGATACCCCCGTATTCGGTGGAGTCTATATACCAAAATTCATATGTAGATTAATATGTTAAGAAGATGCAGAAAGGTACAATTTCTACCCTTTTTGGCCGTTTTTCCCCCATAAATTATTCCTGACCCAATATTCGTTTCACGGATGGAGCCTACGTACCAAATTTCATATTACTAGATTAATTTGTTACCATTTTCCCCCTTTTTGTCCGCTTTTACCCCGATAATGTACGAATTTTTAAAAATCCGTTCTTAGTGGATCTTTACGCCGAGAGAGGAACCTACAGTCCAAATTTCAAGCTTCTGGGTCGAATGGTTTGGGCTGGGCGATGATCATCCTCGCAACTCTTTTATAAAGGGTCCGCCAAATAACTTTTTTTTTTTTGAAAATGCTATAAAAAAAACTTCTGAATATTATCTCAAATTTCTTTTTTTATTTGAAAGTACAATCCTTCCGGTTAATAATGAAAAATAATATCATTCAAATGGCTGTTGGCGTAACACTTATCTTTGAGGGCACCCCACACATAATAGTCCAACGGTGTCAAATCGCAGCTCCGAGGTGGCCAAACGACATCAGCTCTGCGGCTGATAATGCGATCTTCAAAAACAGGGTGCAAAACATCGAGTGTAGCTTCGGCTGTGTGGCACGTGTAGCGCCGTCCTGTTGAAACCAAATGTTGCCAATATCCTGCTCTTCAATTTTTGTGAACAAAAATTCGTTCAACATAGCCCGATAACGATCGCCATTGACTGTAACGGCCACTCCTTGTTAATTTTCGAAGAAAAATGGCCCAATTATGCCTCTGGACCAAAATCCGCACCAAACAGTGACTCGTTTTGGGTGTATCGGCTTTTCAATGTATGCGTGCGGGTTTTCTGTGCCCCAAATGCAACAATTTTGCTTGTTTACATACCCGCCAAGATCAAAATGAGCTTCATCTGAAAGGATGATTTTTTTCGGCAAAATCGGCATCTTCTGTAAGTCGATCGCAGGCCCACTTAGCGAAGCGAAAACGCATTGGATGGTCAGTTGGCTTCAACTCCTGAACCAATTGGACTTTGTATGGCGTCATACCAAGTTCTTTATGCAAAATTCGTCTCAATGATGCTTCTGAAATGTTCAATTCTTGAGAACGACGGTGAATTGATGTTGATGGCGCTTCACGCACACTTTCTGCCACAGCAGCAATATTCTCGGGTGTACGCACTGTTTTTGGCTTTTCACACTTTGGTTTATCGCTTTATCACTTTTTTCACAAGATAACGAACATACGGAGCTGACGGTGCTTCTCTTCTTCCAAAATCCGTACGCAATTTTCGCACACATTCTACAACATTACCATGATTTTCAAAGTAATGTCGCAATATTTCCCAGCATTGTTCAAGCGTATACACAACCATATTTGTTCAGCGGAAGGATAAAACTAATAATCTGTCAAATCAGACATGAGCTAAGTGTTACCATTCACGAAATAAGCACTAGTTGAAAAAAGAAAAACGTTAGATGGCGGACCCTTTATATATAGATTTCGGCTGTGAAAATTGTGGAAAATGTAGGAAGAATAGAAGTTTTAATTACGGAGTTTAGGTTTGTTAAGTTATATGTGACACTATTATTGTCTTTGGAACAATCCGTGTATATAATTCTAAAGTTGTAAAAAGTTTCCGTAATTTTTTGGAAACATTTCTTATAAACGACAGCTGGCGTGGATGATTTCGGAGAGTCGTTTAAAGAAGTGATTAAACAATCTGGATGAAGGTGCCAAGGAGGGTACGAGGATACTACACTATTATTTATAGGTCTAAATGGGCGATTATTTTTTCTAGAAAAGTTGCTAATACGACTTAAGACCGATTGAATTTTATTTTAATTTGGTTTGTTAGCCAACTTATTAGTTATCTTGAATATAGAAGAGCCAGAACTGTTTAAATATCTCGTAGTAACTTAAAGGTAATAATGTGTTTGTGGTTTCGAGTGATTTAATTCCAGCATATTGAAAATAGGTGTGGTTCTAAAAGCATTGAAATTAATTCTGATTGCTGTGTTGATTATTGATTTGTTCTTTTGTATTGAGTATTTAGCAGCAAATCCATGTAAATAAAATCCATAATATATTTTTGATAGAAGTAGTGCCTTGATTGCCGAGGTTATTGAATATACACTGAGGAGCAAAAGTGTAACACGTTACTAAATGTTGTGAAATAATGCTCAGTATACCTTATTATGTATGCAAATAAAATAATTATTTTAACTTTTCATATATATTGCCCTCTACTCAAAATAAAATACAAACCTTTTTATTTTATTGTGATAAGTAATAAAAATAATGGTAAACACAGAAATATCGCCTAATGTTACACTTTTGCACCCTTTAATTTTTCTCTGTGCATATTAAAGAAAACCAAACAGGGAATTGATACTTTTAAAAATTTACCGTTATTTTTATAATTGTGCATTATCGTACACGTGCTTCTCAAAAATGGAATGCCAAAGTTAAAGAAATAATAAATTCATTAAAAAATAATGAATCTGTAAGAAAAATAGCTGAAAAATTAAAAATAAGTCATATGACCGTGCAAAGAATAGAGCAGAAGCATGGAATAATTAATACAGTTCCCCGTCTTGGACGTCCACGAATTATAGATGACCGTGCTAGTCGGCATCTCGCAAAATTAGTAGCATGTGGCAATTCCGTCACCCCAGCTGAAGCCCTAAAAACATTAAAAATTGATGCCAGTCGATGGACGGCTCGTCGAAGTTTAAAAAGATTGGGTCTCAAGGCTGCTGAAAAAAAGAAAAAACCATTTTTGTTCAAAAAACAACATACAGCGGAGAAAGGAATTTGTTCAAACATATAAAAACTGGACAGAACACGATTGGAGCCAGGTAAATGTCAATATTGAGTTAACTTTTTAAATTTTAATAAAAATATTTTTACTTTTTTTAAGGTTATATGGTCTGATGAGACCAAAATTAACCAAACAATGAAACATGGTGGTGGTTCGATAACGGTTTGGGGTTGTATTACCAAAAATGGAGTAGGTCCGTTAGTTAAAATTGATGGTATTATGAAAAAGGAACAATACCTAGAAATTTTACAATATAATATACCAGCTGCCATTGAAAAATCGGGTCTTTCTCCTGAAAACGTTGTGTTTCAGCAAGATAATGACCCGAAGCATACGGCTAAAATTGTAAAGAATAAGTTAGAAAATCAAGAATTTTCGATTCTAAAGTGGCCTCCACAGTCGCCGGATATGAATCCAATCGAAAATTTTTGGAGTTATATAAAGGCAAAATTATCGAAGTACGTGATACCCTCAAATGGTGTGAACGAGCTATGGATCCGAGTTAAGGCCATTTGGGAGTCGATTCCCAACGAAATGGTTGCAAATTTTTGTAACAGTATGCCAAACAGACTGCAAGAACTACAGAGAGCTAAAGGTTTATGGACAAAATATTAAAACAGCGATAAAATAGATTAGAAAATAAGAAAATATTGCTGGGTGCAAAATTGTAACATTTGAATACTTTACTTTAATTACAATTATCTTATTTAATATTCATAATAGAATTAAGTATCTTAGTGTTATATTTTTAAGATATGACAATAAATAAGATAAGTTGAAAAAATTATTTCATTTTCATACATTATAAGAAATATTGAGCATCATATCTTAACATTGTGTACCATGTTACACTTTTGCTCCTCAATGTATATTACAATTTAACTTTTTGTTTGATAAATATTTGATTATGCGTAATCTTCTTGTTAAATCAGTCAAAATGTACTGGATATGGTCGTTCCAATTGTACCTTTTGTTGAGTATTACACCCAATATTTTAAGGGAATTGATATTTTCTATGGTAATAGAGCCCGAAGAGATGTAAGTGTTTGCATTTCGATAATGAGAGCTCGGCACCTGAGTAGTTGCACCAGTTATTTATGTAATTTACCATTTGTTCAATGTTAATAGTTTGATTCTTTTCCTTATCCAGTTTTTTGATGATGTAGAAGTTGTCGGCATAACCGCAAAAATTATATACCCTAAGTGATAGTAGATGTTCACTTAGTTTGTTATAGGATATGGGAAATAATATTACGGAAAGAGGGGATCCTTGAGGAATCCCATTATATAGAGGGTATAGTTTGGAGTATTGGTTATTGATTTTTACTCTTATTTGTCTATTCGTTAAAAAATTCTTAACATAACATATTGTATTAGGTCCTAAGCCCCATTCTATGAATTGTTGTACTATAGTGTGTATGCCTATCTTGTCATAAGTTTTTGAAAAATCTAATGAAATTATTGAACAGTGGTGTTTATGCGATAGAGAATCGGTAATAAGGTGATCTATATATAAGTGTACATCCGTTACTGATTTACCCTTCTTGAAACCTAGTGGGTGGGAACAAAGAAGTTTATTTGTAGTAACAAACCACCATAGGCGATTAGCAACTATTTTGTCTAATAGTTTAGATGTGCATAAACTTAATGAAATGGGTCTGTATGTTTTCAGTTTGGTCTTATGCATGTTTGGTTTGGCGATCGGTGAGATGTTGCTTATCTTGTAAAATTGGGGAATGTGGTTGTTCATTATTTGGTTGTAAATGTTGAGCAGTCTATGTTTGGTTTTAATATTAAAATTTTTTATCATCGGATAAAATATCCTGTCTGTGCCGGGAGTATTTCCCTTCATTTTGCTGAGCGCGAAATTAAGTTCTGTTAGGGTTATATTCTCCTCAATTACAATAGTCTTTCGAGTTGGGTTAATTGTCGTGTGATTGTTCATTGTAAAATATTTATTTCACCTAAAATTGGTTGAAAATTTTCGGACTGTTAGTTAAGTATTGATTTGTGTTATCTAAGGATTGAATAGTATATATAGTTTGTGGTAAACTGAGACCGCAGAATATTCTTATATTTTCGCCGTATAGGTTGAAATTGACTTGGATTTTGCATTTTTTAGTTCATTTCTGAACTTAGCGGCAGCTCTTTTATAGTTTATTATGTTATTAGTGCTAATGTTTCGCTTGAGATTGTGCCAATATCTGTTTTTATTCTTTTTTAAATCATTTAGGTTATTATTCCACCATGGTACTTGTCTAAATTCATTAATTTAGACACTAAAACTTTTTTTATATATATATATATATATTCTTAACCAACATGAATTAACTGAATTTGTATTTATTAAAATTTCTAATTAGATCACTTCTAACCTCATGACTATGCATGATTGTAACGATTAAGTAACTATTGTGAATTATCTTAAATTTATCTAAAATATATCGTAAGCTCACATTACAATATCATAAGGCTTGGATATATGACAAAATAATCGCCACA
This sequence comes from Cordilura impudica, assembly GCA_963682025.1. Taxonomy (NCBI): domain Eukaryota; kingdom Metazoa; phylum Arthropoda; class Insecta; order Diptera; family Scathophagidae; genus Cordilura; species Cordilura impudica. Next base: position 153,249,093 of record OY821519.1, on the reverse strand, counting down.
ATCACTTTCTCTACAACTTTCAACCCATAAAGGTGAGCGAGCGTAACAACATACATCCCTTGTCTGTTGTATGTATAAATATACATATTCCACTCTTGTGTATTATTTATTTTATAATCCCAAAATAAATTGAATTGTAAAAACCCCATTTACACTATCTCATTTTATTTATTTAAAAACAATTACACTTTCTGTTTCACGAGAAATTGTAATTGTTTAAACAGGTTCCTAAAAGTGTCTCCATAAAGGTTCCAGAAATTATCGGTCGTACGTGCGAATTTCTGCTCGATTCAAGCCACCCCTCCCGTGGAACTTGTTCAGTACTGTTTTTCTAATGGATGGATTTATTTGTGGGATTGAGGAATTAGCGCTTTGAAGTATATTATTTTTGCATGTTCGATGCTTCCTTATTAATATTGTTACTAATCGGGCGAGTGTTGTCAAATTTTAATGTAAGTTCATTAAATGTTTTCCAGTCAGCTTTGTTAATTATGAATTTTGGTGTTGGTTTAGATGAAATTTCGTGAGGAGGAATAAAGAGATTTATAATGATAGGAAAATGATCACTACCATGTAGATCATCTTCAGTTTTCTAATTAGATTGAAGGTGTAAACGGGTAGATCCAAAAGATAAGTCAATATGTGTTAGGGAATGGTGAGAACTATAGTGGGTTGGGGAACCATCGTTAAATATAATATATGTAGTTTGATTGATTAACATAATCTGCCACAGTGTCACCCCTTTGGTTATTATTAGCAGATCCCCATATGGAGTACCAGCTGTTAAGATCGCCTATTATTAGCACATCATTATCAAATTGATCATACATATTTTTTAATGTATTAAGATTAAATGTTTTAGTAGGCGGTATGTATGTGTTTATAATTGAAAATTTAGTTTTGGCTTGTATAGTTGCACAAACGGTATCAAAATTGTTATGAAGTGTGTGGGTTATAAATTGAAGAGAGTTATGAATTAGGAGTGCAACTCCACCATAAGAGTGAGTTGCCGAATTTTTAAAGTGCATTTTGTAATTTAAGGGAATAGGAAGACCAACAAGAGAGTGAAAGTGTGTCTCTTGACGAGTTATTATTTTTGGGTTGTATTTTTTTAGTAGTAATTGCAGTTCATTAAAGTTGTTAGTATATCCCCTAATATTCCATTGAATGATATTGATGCTCATAATGAATAAAAAGATAATATAAATAAGTTATTAAAAACTAATAGCTAAATAATTAAATTAGTGCAAAAAAGAGAATTACTTATGAACAATAATTACTTACAAAGATCCCACCCAGCAATCAAGCAAGCAGTCTATTGTTGCATCAGATCTTCTTCAACGATAATATCAATATTATCGTTTTTGAGTTTCTTATTGGTCTTACTTTTGGCTTTTAACTGTGATTTTAAACGATTGGATATATTTCTAGAAAATATTTGAGTAGAAGTACGGGGTCTCAAAGTATAGCCGGATGTTGTAGATTCTATAATGTTGGGTTTAGGCTGGCTGCACGTGTGAGTACTCTGGCCATTATCCTTAACATTGTTGTTTACGTTGAGAGCGGCGGTGTTATTATCGGTATTGTTTGTTGTTGAATTGAATGTATCTTTCAGTATTGGATCATCATAGTTAACCAGTTGTACTCGGTATGGTGTTGTTGTAGTAGCAGTATGGATGAGAATGATTGGTGCTTTTTTAGTCTTTTGTTGTAGATTTTTTCAGCTGTTTTGAGACTTTTTTTCAATGACTCTGATTGCCTGAATTTCTTTGTTTTTTATATAGATAGGGCAACTTTTATTCTTGGTGGAATGTTTAATGTTATTTAAGTTATTTTCTTTACAATTAATGCAACACATTTCATTAGTACATTGCTCATTCATATCAACATTGGTATGATTGAGATTGCCACAGTTGTAACATAATTTCTGATATTCACAGGTTTTCTGTACATTACCATAGTGTAGGCAGTTGTTGCATCTAATTTTTCATTTTCTTTCCTTAAAATACTTTTTTACTTCTGCACTTTTTGAATAGACATATTGATTAGAATTTCTTCCTCTGGGACCCCAACTAAGTCAGATCAGTAAATAACACCTTTAGAAAAATTTAGGAATTTATGTTCAGAGACGTCAATTTTGATGTCGTCACTCATAGCTGTGAGCTTAATAAGTATATTTGCTTGAATACTGTTTTTGGTTTTGACAAGAATAGTTCCATTACGAAGTTTTTTACATTCCGCTACTTCACCATTACAAGTCGAATCGATGACTTTTTTTTATTAGAAACAGAGAGACATTAGAGAGATTACTTTTGCTTTTTGTCCTTGTAATTACAAGGTACATAGGACCATTTGAATTCAAAGTTATTTTTTTTTGAAAAATCATAATCTAAGCCTGTTGTGTCGTTAAATTTTTGTTTTGAAACCTCAGGAGGTCAGGTGGGTTCATTGTTTTAAGCTTCATTTCCCTGTTCTTCTTTTTAAGCTTTGTTGTTTTTATTATATATATCTTTTTGTGGTATTAACCGTTAAGTATTATTGTATTATACGCGTATCATTAGTTTAAGTACATTAAAATTAACAAGTAAGAAAATTATAGTCGGTCTAGACCGACTATATGATACCCTATACCATGCGTTTAGAGACCCTATCTCTTAGGTCCAACTAATTAGATATAGAAAATAAGCATAAACCAAATTTGAGTGGGATTTTTATTAATTTTTTTGGTTGCAGATATGAAAAAGTTCATATCGGATGCTATATCTATATAGGGACTTGGTCCAGAAATGGACCGATCCTGATCATGTTTGGTAAAGTCTCTTGTATTTTGCAAAAATATATACAAACAAAATTTGAGAAGAATCAGTGCAATATTTTTGTTTTTTAATAGATTTAAGTGAAGATCGGGAAGCAGGTCTATATGGGGTCAAAGGGATCATTTTTGGACTACTCATTAATGGATGTAATGAACGCATACAAACCCAATTTGAGTAATATCTATATGACAATTTGGATCTTATGGCAATTTATGTCGATTTCATATGGGTAATTTGTATGGGGGCTAGGTCTGAACATGGACCGATTCTCACCAATTTCAATAGCGTGCATCCCATGGACGATAGAAGCTTATATACCAAATTTCATCAAAATATATTCACATTTGCGACCTGCAGTTTGATTACAAGGTTTACATGGACACACAGACGGACGGACGGACGGACGGACGGACATTGTTAAATCAACTCAGAAAGTGATTCTGATTCGATCGGTATAATTAAAGATGGGTCTAGGTCAAATATTTTTGGTTGTTACAAACAGCAGCACAAAGTCATTATACCCAAACCACATAGTGGTATAGGGTATAAAAACTCCGCTCATACGATTTTGTCAGTTCATATTAACATTTGTGACTGAGTTTAATGTTATACTACACGTTGTAATAAAAATATATACATTTTTTAATGTTATTAACTTAACTGCTAACTTTTTGAGATGCTGGTTTGCGCTTTCTTTATTTATCATCAGAACTTAACGTTCATCTGAACCGGGGATCTAAATAACATGCAGCATTTATAATGTTATTGTCAAATAGCTGCTACTCTCGATTTTCAATGAACGTATGGAGTAGTTCAGAAAAATCGGAATTTTTAGATTTTATCATTGCTTAAAGTCAGCCAAGATTTACAAAAATCCCCAAGTATTAACTGATTTTTGTAGAAGTATTGTCGTTTTAATACTTCTATGATCAACTCAATACTTTGCCATTCTTCATTTGTTGGTGGGCTTTCTATATGTTCTGAACAAACATCTGTAAAGCTTAAAAGTGACTGACTATTATTTTTTAGCAAAGTCAAAAACCTTTTTTTAACATAGTTTTCTTACAGTTTTATAATTTTCATACAGTTTGATCGCGCACTGACTATTATTATTCATATTTAGAAACCTTATATTTTTTTTTTCGTGACATATAGATAACATGCTGTTTTTCATACAGCTTGACAGATTTCATAATTACTGTTTTTCGTACAGTTTTCATACAGCGTGAATCGCCCGTTGTCTATTAATGAATCATAAAAAAACATTTTCATGTAGAAATAATTTTATTATTTCAAAACATTGTGAAATCACATAATCAAATTAGTCCCGCATTTAACTAAAAATGCATCCGCCTGCATATTTGTTTTTTTATGTAAGCTTCTGATATATGTCGTGGTAAAACAAAAATCTAAAGCTTTTTAACATATGAATAAAAACTTTAGTTGAACGAATATTTAGTTAATTTTTGATGAAATATGTAAAATTAAGACCGTCTAAAAGTATGACACATATTTTTTCTTATGATATGGAGGAATTATCAATTATTTAGTACTTTAATAAGAGTATTTTTATATTTTCGTATTCAATATTAGAGAATAATTTAAGGAAGTTGTATATTTCTTTCAATATCATGTCCACGTAAAATAAAAATTCATACAATTATTATTCCATTATATTTTTTATTTCTTATTAAGTAAAATTATAGACAATTTAAATGTTTAGTATCGTAATTTAAATATCACTTTTCAGACTTTAATATTTAGACAAAATCATTATATTTTTTTTTTTGAAATATTAACGATTTTCAAACAACTATTTAATATTTGCTTTAAAATTTTTTAATTTAAGTTTTTATTTTTAGGTTTTTAATTTTTAATTTAAGTTTTTAGTTTATAGTTTTTTAATTTTAGTTTTTTAATTTTTTGTTTTTAATTTTTAGTTTAATATATTATAGATAGGTGTCTTTCAGTTAGTTCGTATAGTTGTTTTTCATTAATATTTTAGATATTTCATTCTATTTTTATTATTGTTTTATCCTAGAGTTTTATTAATGGTTGTAATAACTAGAATCGTTTACGAAATTATGTAATTTTATTAAAGGCACAACTTCTTCAAAGAAAAATTTTAAACAGCGCACTAACATGAAGTCCCGTTTCTACGCTTTTTATATTTTTAGTTTTAATTTTTACTTCAGTTTTTTAATTTTTGACTTTTTAATTTTTGGTTTTTAGTTTCTAGTTTTTTATATTTGCTTTTAAATTTTTTAATTTAAGTTTTTAGGTGTCCAATTTTTAATTTAAGTTTTTAGTTTTTAGTTTTTTAATTTAAGTTTTTAATTTTTAAATTTTTAGTTTTTTAATGTTAGTTTTAGTTTTTTCCATTTTTATTTTTTTTATTTTTTTAATTTTTGATTTTTCAATTTTTAAATTTTTGGTTTTTATATGTGCGTTTCATTTTTAATTTAAGTTTTTAGTTTCTTAATTTCTAATTTAAGTTTTTAGTTTTTTAATTTTTAGTTTAATTTATGAAAATTTTTTTAAATACTATTATACTTTGAGGTAATTTTTTAAATATACAAAATTAGGAACGTGAAACAAAAATTCTTACAATTATTATTCCAAACAATATTAGAGATTAATTTGAGAAAGTTGTATATCTTTCAATATCATGTTTTTTCCTACTTTATACTCATATACAAAGTATACAAATAATCTTTCTTAGATGGTTTTTAGCAAGCTTAGGAACAACAAAAATTTTATATTGTTTCTAATTTAAGTTTTTATTGTCATTTTTCTATACAAATTATAAAAGTTTCCTACAAAATATCAACAAAACAAATTAAATTTACTAAAATTCAAACTTACTGAAAACTTACTGTATTCTTATAGAATTTTTTCATATTTACACATATGAAAAAAAATTTATCAAAGAAAAGAATTTATCAAATGTATTTTCATCTATAACAATTAGTTTTGATAATTTAATTATCATTTTCTACAATTTTTCCAATAACTTTATTACTGAAGAAATTTCTCTTTTTAAATAAAAATATCTACAAAATTAATTAAAATTACTAAAATTTGAACGTATTTCTCTAATAATTTAATAAAATATTGACAACTTACTCTATTCTTGTGAAAATTTTTGTTCATATTAGCAAAATTCATATAAAGTTATTTTATATATAATTTTGCTCTTCGAAAATTAAATTAAAATCGATGTATTTATTGTTTTTACAAAAAATTTATATATTTAGTTGTATTTTAATCGAAATATAGACAATTAAAAAATGTAATTTTTATAATATCAACAAAATATTGTTTTATTTTTTTAATTTTCATTGCTAATATTTGATTGTTTGAAAACGTCAATGAGAAACAATAACAAACATTTTAACATTTTCATATAAAATTAGAATATTAGACATGTTAACAATCTATATAGTTAAACTGTTTCACAATATCTGCCATATAAAAACTTTAAATGGGTTAAAAACCTTGAAGATTTAATAATTTTATCAACATTTTTCTCTCCAGATTGTAAAATTTTCCTACAAAATATCTACAAAATTAATTAAATTTACTAAAATTTAAACATATTTCTGTAATAATTTAATGATATATGTTGTAATAGTTTAAGTTAAAATTATCCATATAAATTTCATCAATTTTCATAGTTTGTTTAAAAATTCATGATGGAATGATTACAATTGAAATGTGTAGAGGGCGAATTGAGACTAATAAACCTATTTATATTGGATTTGTTCTAGTTTTAGAGAAATCAAAAATGGTTGTTTCAACAATTTTTGGAAATGTAAATGATTTCCTACAAAAATTCATTTTGTAAACAAAATGTTTTATTAATTCTTATAAAAAATATCATAAATAACCAAAGGTAAGATTTTTTTTTGTATTAAAAATTTGGTTTTTAATTTTTCATAAAAATTACCGAAATAATCGCAACTAAATGAATTTATTTTCATATGTGTAAAGAAAAAGAACTTCATATGAATTTTGTTAATATGAAACAATTCTATAAGGATAAAGTAATTTTTCAATTTTAGTAAATTTAATTTGTTTTGTTGATATTTTGTAGGAAACTTTTATAATTTGTATAGAAAAATGAAAAAAAAAACTTAAATTATACTAAATATAATATTTTTGTTGTTCCTAAACTTGCTAAAAACATTTAAGAAAGATTATTTGTATACTTTGTATATGAGTATTCAGTAAGAAAAAACATGATATTGAAAGATATACAACTTTCTTCAATTAATCTCTAATATTATTTGGAATAATAATTGTAAGAATTTTTGTTTCACGTTCCTAATTTAATTTTTTTTTTATTATTATTATTAATTTTATTTATAAATTCCATAGCTATCACAACAATCAAAATTAACTCAAAGTATAAAAGTATTTAAAAAATTAAACTAAAAATTAAAAACTAAAAACTAAAAAACTAAAAACTGAAAACTTAAATTTGAAATTAAAAAACAAAAAAATAAAAACTTAAATCAAAAAATTAAAAGCAAATATAAAAACCAAAAATTTTAAAATTAAAAAACTAAAAATAAAAAACTAAAAATTAAAAAAACTAAAGCTAAAATTAAAAAACTAAACATTAAAAACCAAAAAGCTAAAAACTAAGAACTTAAATTGGAAATTGAAAACCCAAAAACTAAAAACTTAAATTAAAAAATTGAAAAGCAAATATAAAAACTAAAAGTTAAAAAGTCAAAAATTAAAAAAATTAATAACTAAAAATTTAAAAATCTAAAACTAAAGTAAAAATTGAAAATTGAAAATCGAAAATTAAAAATATAAAAACTAAAAATATAAAAACGGGACCTCAAGATAGTGCGATGTTTAAAATTTTTTCTTTGAATTGATTGTACCTTTAATAAAATTATATAATTTTTTAAACGATTCTAGTAATTACAACCATTTTTTAAGAAAATGTATAAAATGATATGAAGATAAAACTCTATGATAAAACAATAATAAAAAAGAATGAAATATCTAAAATATTAATGAAAAACAACTATAGGAACTAACTAAAAGACTCTTGAATATTCAAAATTAATAAATAAAGAATTTAATATCTAAAATATTAGTGGAAAAAACTGTAGGAACTAAAATTAAAAAACTAAAAACGAAGAACTTAAATTAAAAATTGAAAACCTAAAAACTAGAAACATAAATAAAAAAATTGAAAAGTAAATATAAAAAAATTTATTGAAAATTGTTAATATTTGAAAAAACTAAAGGTTTGATGTAATAACAAATTTAGTAAATAAATATTAAAGTCTGAAAAGTGATATTTAAATTATGATACTAAACATTAAAATTGTCTATAATTTTACTTAATAAGAAGCAAAAGATAAATTGGAATAATAATTGTATGAATTTTTGTTTTACGTGGACATGATATTGAAAGAAATATACAACTTCCTTAAATTATTCTCGAATGCTATGTTCACTCGGTCAGCAAGATTTGCGGTTCGCTCTCTCATTCACGGTTCGCGCCCGAATCTTGATTGAATCGACATTATTCGCCATACAAAATTTTGAGAGCGAATATACTTGGTTCAAAACGAATCTAGTTGTGAACCTAGAAACATTTAGTGTCATCTCCAAGTTTGATAGGAAATTATCGCTAGTTTATCTGAACTAGCTGTCAAAAATATATAAACAAAAAGAAGCAAAAAATTAATTGGTGCAATAAAATAAATAGAAATATTTAACAAATAAAAAGTACATATTAAATATATAAACGTAAAGTGTAGAAGGATGTCTTCAAATATTTGCACGAAAAATATAAACGTCGAAATGAAACAAGAACACTCGTCTGAACACCAAGGTTCACAATCGTGATTCATAATATTGAATACGATGAATGTACAAATACTCTTATTAAAATACAAAATAATTGTTAATTCCTCCATATAAATATGTGTCATACTTTTAGACGCTCTTACTTTTACATATTTAATCAAAAATTAACTAAATATTCGTTCAATTAAAGAAAAAAACAAACTTTTTAGCAGCAAAAATATAAACATATAAATTATAAGTGGAAAATACCTAGCGCCACCTAAAAAACATTATCGACATCTAAAAGAAAAAACATGTTATTTGAATGAAAAAGTTTTAAAATAATCTAAAATATTTAAAAATAAACTTGATTAGCAATAAATATTAAAGTCTGAAAAGCGATATTTAAATTGAGATACTAAACATTAAAGTTGGCTATAATTTTATTTAATAAGAAGCAAAAAAATATAATGGAATAATTCAATAGAAAGAAACATATAGACTTAAATAAACGAATATTTTCTCAAATTAACCTAAAAATGGATTTCGTGAATGGAAGAAAATGGTGTCAGCTTTAAAAAACCTCAATAGAATATGTTAAATGTAATTGTTACATTTAAATTTAACTGAAAAAATCAGACTGAAATGGATTGCTAGAAAATAGTGCTGCCAGCCAAAAAAAACTTATGTTTGCTTATTTGTAAACGAAATCATAATCTAAGCCTGTTGTGTCATTAAATTTTTGTTTTGAAACCTCAGGAGGTCAGGTGGGTTCATTGTTTTAAGCTTCATTTCCCTGTTCTTCTTTTTAAGCTTTGTTGTTTTTATTATATATATTTTTTTGTGGTATTAACCGTTAAGTATTATTGTATTATACGCGTATCATTAGTTTAAGTACATTAAAATTAAAAACTCCGCTCATACGATTTTGTCAGTTCGTATTAACATTTGTGACTGAGTTTAATGTTATACTACACGTTGTAATAAAAATATATACATTTTTTAATGTTATTAACTTAACTGCTAACTTTTTGAGATGCTGGTTTGCGCTTTCTTTATTTATCATCAGAACTTAACGTTCATCTGAACCGGGGATCTAAATAACATGCAGCATTTATAATGTTATTGTCAAATAGCTGCTACTCTCGATTTTCAATGAACGTATGGAGTAGTTCAGAAAAATCGGAATTTTTAGATTTTATCATTGCTTAAAGTCAGCCAAGATTTACAAAAATCCCCAAGTATTAACTGATTTTTGTAGAAGTATTGTCGTTTTAATACTTCTATGATCAACTCAATACTTTGCCATTCTTCATTTGTTGGTGGGCTTTCTATATGTTCTGAACAAACATCTGTAAAGCTTAAAAGTGACTGACTATTATTTTTTAGCAAAGTCAAAAACCTTTTTTTAACATAGTTTTCTTACAGTTTTATAATTTTCATACAGTTTGATCGCGCACTGACTATTATTATTCATATTTAGAAACCTTATATTTTTTTTTTCGTGACATATAGATAACATGCTGTTTTTCATACAGCTTGACAGATTTCATAATTACTGTTTTTCGTACAGTTTTCATACAGCGTGAATCGCCCGTTGTCTATTAATGAATCATAAAAAAACATTTTCATGTAGAAATAATTTTATTATTTCAAAACATTGTGAAATCACATAATCAAATTAGTCCCGCATTTAACTAAAAATGCATCCGCCTGCATATTTGTTTTTTTATGTAAGCTTCTGATATATGTCGTGGTAAAACAAAAATCTAAAGCTTTTTAACATATGAATAAAAACTTTAGTTGAACGAATATTTAGTTAATTTTTGATGAAATATGTAAAATTAAGACCGTCTAAAAGTATGACACATATTTTTTCTTATGATATGGAGGAATTATCAATTATTTAGTACTTTAATAAGAGTATTTTTATATTTTCGTATTCAATATTAGAGAATAATTTAAGGAAGTTGTATATTTCTTTCAATATCATGTCCACGTAAAATAAAAATTCATACAATTATTATTCCATTATATTTTTTATTTCTTATTAAGTAAAATTATAGACAATTTAAATGTTTAGTATCGTAATTTAAATATCACTTTTCAGACTTGAATATTTAGACAAAATCATTATTTTTTTTTTTTTTGAAATATTAACGATTTTCAAACAACTATTTAATATTTGCTTTAAAATTTTTTAATTTAAGTTTTTATTTTTAGGTTTTTAATTTTTAACTTAAGTTTTTAGTTTATAGTTTTTTAATTTTAGTTTTTTAATTTTAGTTTTTTAATTTTTTGTTTTTAATTTTTAGTTTAATATATTATAGATAGGTGTCTTTCAGTTAGTTCGTATAGTTGTTTTTCATTAATATTTTAGATATTTCATTCTATTTTTATTATTGTTTTATCCTAGAGTTTTATTAATGGTTGTAATAACTAGAATCGTTTACGAAATTATGTAATTTTATTAAAGGCACAACTTCTTCAAAGAAAAATTTTAAACAGCGCACTAACATGAAGTCCCGTTTCTACGCTTTTTATATTTTTAGTTTTAATTTTTACTTCAGTTTTTTAATTTTTGACTTTTTAATTTTTGGTTTTTAGTTTCTAGTTTTTTATATTTGCTTTTAAATTTTTTAATTTAAGTTTTTAGGTGTCCAATTTTTAATTTAAGTTTTTAGTTTTTAGTTTTTTAATTTAAGTTTTTAGTTTTTATTTTTTTAATTTTTAAATTTTTAGTTTTTTAATGTTAGTTTTAGTTTTTTCCATTTTTATTTTTTTTATTTTTTTAATTTTTGATTTTTCAATTTTTAAAATTTTGGTTTTTATATGTGCGTTTCATTTTTAATTTAAGTTTTTAGTTTCTTAATTTCTAATTTAAGTTTTTAGTTTTTTAATTTTTAGTTTAATTTATGAAAATTTTTTTAAATAGTATTATACTTTGAGGTAATTTTTTAAATATACAAAATTAGGAACGTGAAACAAAAATTCTTACAATTATTATTCCAAACAATATTAGAGATTAATTTGAGAAAGTTGTATATCTTTCAATATCATGTTTTTTCTACTTTATACTCATATACAAAGTATACAAATAATCTTTCTTAGATGGTTTTTAGCAAGCTTAGGAACAACAAAAATTTTATATTGTTTCTAATTTAAGTTTTTATTGTCATTTTTCTATACAAATTATAAAAGTTTCCTACAAAATATCAACAAAACAAATTAAATTTACTAAAATTCAAACTTACTGAAAACTTACTGTATTCTTATAGAATTTTTTCATATTTACACATATGAAAAAAAATTTATCAAAGAAAAGAATTTATCAAATGTATTTTCATCTATAACAATTAGTTTTGATAATTTAATTATCATTTTCTACAATTTTTCCAATAACTTTATTACTGAAGAAATTTCTCTTTTTAAATAAAAATATCTACAAAATTAATTAAAATTACTAAAATTTGAACGTATTTCTCTAATAATTTAATAAAATATTGACAACTTACTCTATTCTTGTGAAAATTTTTGTTCATATTAGCAAAATTCATATAAAGTTATTTTATATATAATTTTGCTCTTCGAAAATTAAATTAAAATCGATGTATTTATTGTTTTTACAAAAAATTTATATATTTAGTTGTATTTTAATCGAAATATAGACAATTAAAAAGTGAAATTTTTATAATATCAACAAAATATTGTTTTATTTTTTAATTTTCATTGCTAATATTTGATTGTTTGAAAACGTCAATGAGAAACAATAACAAACATTTTAACATTTTCATATAAAATTAGAATATTAGACATGTTAACAATCTATATAGTTAAACTGTTTCACAATATCTGCCATATAAAAACTTTAAATGGATTAAAAACCTTGAAGATTTAATAATTTTATCAACATTTTTCTCTCCAGATTGTAAAATTTTCCTACAAAATATCTACAAAATTAATTAAATTTACTAAAATTTAAACATATTTCTGTAATAATTTAATGATATATGTTGTAATAGTTTAAGTTAAAATTATCCATATAAATTTCATCAATTTTCATAGTTTGTTTAAAAATTCATGATGGAATGATTACAATTGAAATGTGTAGAGGGCGAATTGAGACTAATAAACCTATTTATATTGGATTTGTTCTAGTTTTAGAGAAATCAAAAATGGTTGTTTCAACAATTTTTGGAAATGTAAATGATTTCCTACAAAAATTCATTTTGTAAACAAAATGTTTTATTAATTCTTATAAAAAATATCATAAATAACCAAAGGTAAGATTTTTTTTTGTATTAAAAATTTGGTTTTTAATTTTTCATAAAAATTACCGAAATAATCGCAACTAAATGAATTTATTTTCATATGTGTAAAGAAAAAGAACTTCATATGAATTTTGTTAATATGAAACAATTCTATAAGGATAAAGTAATTTTTCAATTTTAGTAAATTTAATTTGTTTTGTTGATATTTTGTAGGAAACTTTTATAATTTGTATAGAAAAATGAAAAAAAAAACTTAAATTATACTAAATATAATATTTTTGTTGTTCCTAAACTTGCTAAAAACATTTAAGAAAGATTATTTGTATACTTTGTATATGAGTATTCAGTAAGAAAAAACATGATATTGAAAGATATACAACTTTCTTCAATTAATCTCTAATATTATTTAGAATAATAATTGTAAGAATTTTTGTTTCACGTTCCTAATTTAATTTTTTTTTTATTATTATTATTAATTTTATTTATAAATTCCATAGCTATCACAACAATCAAAATTAACTCAAAGTATAAAAGTATTTAAAAAATTAAACTAAAAATTAAAAACTAAAAACTAAAAAACTAAAAACTGAAAACTTAAATTTGAAATTAAAAAACAAAAAAATAAAAACTTAAATCAAAAAATTAAAAGCAAATATAAAAACCAAAAATTTTAAAATTAAAAAACTAAAAATAAAAAACTAAAAATTAAAAAAACTAAAGCTAAAATTAAAAAACTAAACATTAAAAACCAAAAAGCTAAAAACTAAGAACTTAAATTGGAAATTGAAAACCCAAAAACTAAAAACTTAAATTAAAAAATTGAAAAGCAAATATAAAAACTAAAAGTTAAAAAGTCAAAAATTAAAAAAATTAATAACTAAAAATTTAAAAATCTAAAACTAAAGTAAAAATTGAAAATTGAAAATCGAAAATTAAAAATATAAAAACTAAAAATATAAAAACGGGACCTCAAGATAGTGCGATGTTTAAAATTTTTTCTTTGAATTGATTGTACCTTTAATAAAATTATATAATTTTTTAAACGATTCTAGTAATTACAACCATTTTTTAAGAAAATGTATAAAATGATATGAAGATAAAACTCTATGATAAAACAATAATAAAAAAGAATGAAATATCTAAAATATTAATGAAAAACAACTATAGGAACTAACTAAAAGACTCTTGAATATTCAAAATTAATAAATAAAGAATTTAATATCTAAAATATTAGTGGAAAAAACTGTAGGAACTAAAATTAAAAAACTAAAAACGAAGAACTTAAATTAAAAATTGAAAACCTAAAAACTAGAAACATAAATAAAAAAATTGAAAAGTAAATATAAAAAAATTTATTGAAAATTGTTAATATTTGAAAAAACTAAAGGTTTGATGTAATAACAAATTTAGTAAATAAATATTAAAGTCTGAAAAGTGATATTTAAATTATGATACTAAACATTAAAATTGTCTATAATTTTACTTAATAAGAAGCAAAAGATAAATTGGAATAATAATTGTATGAATTTTTGTTTTACGTGGACATGATATTGAAAGAAATATACAACTTCCTTAAATTATTCTCGAATGCTATGTTCACTCGGTCAGCAAGATTTGCGGTTCGCTCTCTCATTCACGGTTCGCGCCCGAATCTTGATTGAATCGACATTATTCGCCATACAAAATTTTGAGAGCGAATATACTTGGTTCAAAACGAATCTAGTTGTGAACCTAGAAACATTTAGTGTCATCTCCAAGTTTGATAGGAAATTATCGCTAGTTTATCTGAACTAGCTGTCAAAAATATATAAACAAAAAGAAGCAAAAAATTAATTGGTGCAATAAAATAAATAGAAATATTTAACAAATAAAAAGTACATATTAAATATATAAACGTAAAGTGTAGAAGGATGTCTTCAAATATTTGCACGAAAAATATAAACGTCGAAATGAAACAAGAACACTCGTCTGAACACCAAGGTTCACAATCGTGATTCATAATATTGAATACGATGAATGTACAAATACTCTTATTAAAATACAAAATAATTGTTAATTCCTCCATATAAATATGTGTCATACTTTTAGACGCTCTTACTTTTACATATTTAATCAAAAATTAACTAAATATTCGTTCAATTAAAGAAAAAAACAAACTTTTTAGCAGCAAAAATATAAACATATAAATTATAAGTGGAAAATACCTAGCGCCACCTAAAAAACATTATCGACATCTAAAAGAAAAAACATGTTATTTGAATGAAAAAGTTTTAAAATAATCTAAAATATTTAAAAATAAACTTGATTAGCAATAAATATTAAAGTCTGAAAAGCGATATTTAAATTGAGATACTAAACATTAAAGTTGGCTATAATTTTATTTAATAAGAAGCAAAAAAATATAATGGAATAATTCAATAGAAAGAAACATATAGACTTAAATAAACGAATATTTTCTCAAATTAACCTAAAAATGGATTTCGTGAATGGAAGAAAATGGTGTCAGCTTTAAAAAACCTCAATAGAATATGTTAAATGTAATTGTTACATTTAAATTTAACTGAAAAAATCAGACTGAAATGGATTGCTAGAAAATAGTGCTGCCAGCCAAAAAAAACTTATGTTTGCTTATTTGTAAACGAAATCATAATCTAAGCCTGTTGTGTCATTAAATTTTTGTTTTGAAACCTCAGGAGGTCAGGTGGGTTCATTGTTTTAAGCTTCATTTCCCTGTTCTTCTTTTTAAGCTTTGTTGTTTTTATTATATATATTTTTTTGTGGTATTAACCGTTAAGTATTATTGTATTATACGCGTATCATTAGTTTAAGTACATTAAAATTAAAAACTCCGCTCATACGATTTTGTCAGTTCGTATTAACATTTGTGACTGAGTTTAATGTTATACTACACGTTGTAATAAAAATATATACATTTTTTAATGTTATTAACTTAACTGCTAACTTTTTGAGATGCTGGTTTGCGCTTTCTTTATTTATCATCAGAACTTAACGTTCATCTGAACCGGGGATCTAAATAACATGTAGCATTTATAATGTTATTGTCAAATAGCTGCTACTCTCGATTTTCAATGAACGTATGGAGTAGTTCAGAAAAATCGGAATTTTTAGATTTTATCATTGCTTAAAGTCAGCCAAGTTTTACAACAATCCCCAAGTATTAACTGATTTTTGTAGAAGTATTGTCGTTTTAATACTTCTATGATCAACTCAATACTTTGCCATTCTTCATTTGTTGGTGGGCTTTCTATATGTTCTGAACAAACATCTGTAAAGCTTAAAAGTGACTGACTATTATTTTTTAGCAACGTCAAAAACCTTTTTTTAACATAGTTTTCTTACAGTTTTATAATTTTCATACAGTTTGATCGCGCACTGACTATTATTATTCATATTTAGAAACCTTATATTTTTTTTTTCGTGACATATAGATAACATGCTGTTTTTCATACAGCTTGACAGATTTCATAATTACTGTTTTTCGTACAGTTTTCATACAGCGTGAATCGCCCGTTGTCTATTAATGAATCATAAAAAAACATTTTCATGTAGAAATAATTTTATTATTTCAAAACATTGTGAAATCACATAATCAAATTAGTCCCGCATTTAACTAAAAATGCATCCGCCTGCATATTTGTTTTTTTATGTAAGCTTCTGATATATGTCGTGGTAAAACAAAAATCTAAAGCTTTTTTACATATGAATAAAAACTTTAGTTGAACGAATATTTAGTTAATTTTTGATGAAATATGTAAAATTAAGACCGTCTAAAAGTATGACACATATTTTTTCTTATGATATGGAGGAATTATCAATTATTTAGTACTTTAATAAGAGTATTTTTATATTTTCGTATTCAATATTAGAGAATAATTTAAGGAAGTTGTATAATTCTTTCAATATCATGTCCACGTAAAATAAAAATTCATACAATTATTATTCCATTATATTTTTTATTTCTTATTAAGTAAAATTATAGACAATTTAAATGTTTAGTATCGTAATTTAAATATCACTTTTCAGACTTTAATATTTAGACAAAATCATTATTTTTTTTTTTTTGAAATATTAACGATTTTCAAACAACTATTTAATATTTGCTTTAAAATTTTTTAATTTAAGTTTTTATTTTTAGGTTTTTATTTTTTAATTTAAGTTTTTAGTTTATAGTGTTTTAATTTTAGTTTTTTAATTTTAGTTTTTTAATTTTTTGTTTTTAATTTTTAGTTTAATATATTATAGATAGGTGTCTTTCAGTTAGTTCGTATAGTTGTTTTTCAATAATATTTTAGATATTTCATTCTATTTTTATTATTGTTTTATCCTAGAGTTTTATTAATGGTTGTAATAACTAGAATCGTTTACGAAATTATGTAATTTTATTAAAGGCACAACTTCTTCAAAGAAAAATTTTAAACAGCGCACTAACATGAAGTCCCGTTTCTACGCTTTTTATATTTTTAGTTTTAATTTTTACTTCAGTTTTTTAATTTTTGACTTTTTAATTTTTGGTTTTTAGTTTCTAGTTTTTTATATTTGCTTTTAAATTTTTTAATTTAAGTTTTTAGGTGTCCAATTTTTAATTTAAGTTTTTAGTTTTTAGTTTTTTAATTTAAGTTTTTAGTTTTTATTTTTTTAATTTTTAAATTTTTAGTTTTTTAATGTTAGTTTTAGTTTTTTCCATTTTTATTTTTTTTATTTTTTTAATTTTTGATTTTTCAATTTTTAAAATTTTGGTTTTTATATGTGCGTTTCATTTTTAATTTAAGTTTTTAGTTTCTTAATTTCTAATTTAAGTTTTTAGTTTTTTAATTTTTAGTTTAATTTATGAAAATTTTTTTAAATAGTATTATACTTTGAGGTAATTTTTTAAATATACAAAATTAGGAACGTGAAACAAAAATTCTTACAATTATTATTCCAAACAATATTAGAGATTAATTTGAGAAAGTTGTATATCTTTCAATATCATGTTTTTTCTACTTTATACTCATATACAAAGTATACAAATAATCTTTCTTAGATGGTTTTTAGCAAGCTTAGGAACAACAAAAATTTTATATTGTTTCTAATTTAAGTTTTTATTGTCATTTTTCTATACAAATTATAAAAGTTTCCTACAAAATATCAACAAAACAAATTAAATTTACTAAAATTCAAACTTACTGAAAACTTACTGTATTCTTATAGAATTTTTTCATATTTACACATATGAAAAAAAATTTATCAAAGAAAAGAATTTATCAAATGTATTTTCATCTATAACAATTAGTTTTGATAATTTAATTATCATTTTCTACAATTTTTCCAATAACTTTATTACTGAAGAAATTTCTCTTTTTAAATAAAAATATCTACAAAATTAATTAAAATTACTAAAATTTGAACGTATTTCTCTAATAATTTAATAAAATATTGACAACTTACTCTATTCTTGTGAAAATTTTTGTTCATATTAGCAAAATTCATATAAAGTTATTTTATATATAATTTTGCTCTTCGAAAATTAAATTAAAATCGATGTATTTATTGTTTTTACAAAAAATTTATATATTTAGTTGTATTTTAATCGAAATATAGACAATTAAAAAATGAAATTTTTATAATATCAACAAAATATTGTTTTATTTTTTAATTTTCATTGCTAATATTTGATTGTTTGAAAACGTCAATGAGAAACAATAACAAACATTTTAACATTTTCATATAAAATTAGAATATTAGACATGTTAACAATCTATATAGTTAAACTGTTTCACAATATCTGCCATATAAAAACTTTAAATGGGTTAAAAACCTTGAAGATTTAATAATTTTATCAACATTTTTCTCTCCAGATTGTAAAATTTTCCTACAAAATATCTACAAAATTAATTAAATTTACTAAAATTTAAACATATTTCTGTAATAATTTAATGATATATTTTGTAATAGTTTAAGTTAAAATTATCCATATAAATTTCATCAATTTTCATAGTTTGTTTAAAAATTCATGATGGAATGATTACAATTGAAATGTGTAGAGGGCGAATTGAGACTAATAAACCTATTTATATTGGATTTGTTCTAGTTTTAGAGAAATCAAAAATGGTTGTTTCAACAATTTTTGGAAATGTAAATGATTTCCTACAAAAATTCATTTTGTAAACAAAATGTTTTATTAATTCTTATAAAAAATATCATAAATAACCAAAGGTAAGATTTTTTTTTGTATTAAAAATTTGGTTTTTAATTTTTCATAAAAATTATCGAAATAATTGCAACTAAATGAATTTATTTTCATATGTGTAAAGAAAAAGAACTTCATATGAATTTTGTTAATATGAAACAATTCTATAAGGATACAGTAATTTTTCAATTTTAGTAAATTTAATTTGTTTTGTTGATATTTTGTAGGAAACTTTTATAATTTGTATAGAAAAATGAAAAAAAAACTTAAATTATACTAAATATAATATTTTTGTTGTTCCTAAACTTGCTAAAAACATTTAAGAAAGATTATTTGTATACTTTGTATATGAGTATTCAGTAAGAAAAAACATGATATTGAAAGATATACAACTTTCTTCAGTTAATCTCTAATATTATTTGGAATAATAATTGTAAGAATTTTTGTTTCACGTTCCTAATTTAATTTTTTTTTTATTATTATTATTAATTTTATTTATAAATTCCATAGCTTTCACAACAATCAAAATTAACTCAAAGTATAAAAGTATTTAAAAAATTAAACTAAAAATTAAAAACTAAAAACTAAAAAACTAAAAACTGAAAACTTAAATTTGAAATTAAAAAACAAAAAAATAAAAACTTAAATCAAAAAATTAAAAGCAAATATAAAAACCAAAAATTTTAAAATTAAAAAACTAAAAATAAAAAACTAAAAATTAAAAAAACTAAAGCTAAAATTAAAAAACTAAACATTAAAAACCAAAAAGCTAAAAACTAAGAACTTAAATTGGAAATTGAAAACCCAAAAACTAAAAACTTAAATTAAAAAATTGAAAAGCAAATATAAAAACTAAAAGTTAAAAAGTCAAAAATTAAAAAAATTAATAACTAAAAATTTAAAAATATAAAACTAAAGTAAAAATTGAAAATTGAAAATTGAAAATCGAAAATTAAAAATATAAAAACTAAAAATATAAAAACGGGACCTCAATATAGTGCGATGTTTAAAATTTTTTCTTTGAATTGATTGTACCTTTAATAAAATTATATAATTTTTTAAACGATTCTAGTAATTACAACCATTTTTTAAGAAAATGTATAAAATGATATGAAGATAAAACTCTATGATAAAACAATAATAAAAAAGAATGAAATATCTAAAATATTAATGAAAAACAACTATAGGAACTAACTAAAAGACTCTTGAATATTCAAAATTAATAAATAAAGAATTTAATATCTAAAATATTAATGGAAAAAACTGTAGGAACTAAAATTAAAAAACTAAAAACTAAAAACGAAGAACTTAAATTAAAAATTGAAAACCTAAATACTAGAAACATAAATAAAAAAATTGAAAAGTAAATATAAAAAAATTTATTAAAAATTGTTAATATTTGAAAAAACTAAAGGTTTGATGTAATAACAAATTTAGTAAATAAATATTAAAGTCTGAAAAGTGATATTTAAATTATGATACTAAACATTAAAATTGTCTATAATTTTACTTAATAAGAAGCAAAAGATAAATTGGAATAATAATTGTATGAATTTTTGTTTTACGTGGACATGATATTGAAAGAAATATACAACTTCCTTAAATTATTCTCGAATGCTATGTTCACTCGGTCAGCAAGATTTGCGGTTCGCTCTCTCATTCACGGTTCGCGCCCGAATCTTGATTGAATCGACATTATTCGCCATACAAAATTTTGAGAGCGAATATACTTGGTTCAAAATGAATCTAGTTGTGAACCTAGAAACATTTAGTGTCATCTCCAAGTTTGATAAGAAATTATCGCTAGTTTATCTGAACTAGCTGTCAAAAATATATAAACAAAAAGAAGCAAAAAATTAATTGGTGCAATAAAATAAATAGAAATATTTAACAAATAAAAAGTACATATTTAAATATATATATTCAAATAAAAATGGAAAAAATGATATAGTGAAACGTAAAGTATAGAAGGATGTCTTCAAATATTTGCACGAAAAATATAAACGTCGAAATGAAACAAGAACACTCGTCTGAACACCAAGGTTCACAATCGTGATTCATAATATTGAATACGATGAATGTACAAATACTCCTATTAAAATACAAAATAATTGTTAATTCCTCCATATAAATATGTGTCATACTTTTAGACGCTCTTACTTTTACATATTTAATCAAAAATTAACTAAATATTCGTTCAATTAAAGAAAAAAACAAACTTTTTAGCAGCAAAAATATAAACATATAAATTATAAGTGGAAAATACCTAGCGCCACCTAAAAAACATTATCGACATCTAAAAGAAAAAACATGTTATATGAATGAAAAAGTTTTAAAATAATCTAAAATATTTAAAAATAAACTTGATTAGCAATAAATATTAAAGTCTGAAAAGCGATATTTAAATTGAGATACTAAACATTAAAGTTGGCTATAATTTTATTTAATAAGAAGCAAAAAAATATAATGGAATAATTCAATAGAAAGAAACATATAGACTTAAATAAACGAATATTTTCTCAAATTAACCTAAAAATGGATTTCGTGAATGGTGTCAGCTTTAAAAAACCTCAATAGAATATGTTAAATGTAATTGTTAAATTTAAATTTAACTGAAAAAATCAGACTGAAATGGATTGCTAGAAAATAGTGCTGCCAGCCAAAAAAAACTTATGTTTGCTTATTTGTAAACGAAAAAAGAACTGTGTGTTAACATGTTTGTGTTAGTAAACAATTTTAAGCTAGGCTTTTGATTTGTTAATAAAAACTTAAATGTTGCCACCTCTAAAAATGTGTATTAATAATTAGTACTATACAAGAGGGCGATTCGAAACTGTAGGAAAACTGTATGAAAAACAGTGTCATCTATATGTTACGAAAAAAAAATTTTTAAAGGGGCTAAACATGAATATTAGTAGTCAGAGGGCGATTCAAAACAGCATGAAAACTGCATTTAGGTTTCTGAACATGAATATTAATAGCCAGAGGGTGATTTAAACTGCATGAAAACTTTATAAAAAGGCTTGTGACTTTGCTAAAAAAAACAAAGTTGTCAGCCTAACAGATCTTGATATGAACTTTTGTACTAGAACCGTGATACTTATTGTTAATTGATTACATACAATTATTTTATTTAAAAATATAAAATAAATATTCCATAACTAATTATATTTAACATAAGCAAACTTTGTTATCAAATTAAATTCATATGCTTTAAAGCAATAGTATGTTTAATTCTAAAAAACGCCTTTAGATATTGTCAATTGTGAAACCATATACTTTAATTGACATCACAGTAAGTTTGGTTGCATGTACAAATTCCTTTAAAGCCTACGGGAAATAGGTTTGCTCATTAGACTCCATTAACTTAAGCTTAGGCTTTGATTTGATAGGAAATATTAGAATCTGACAAATATTAAAGAATAACCTTTCAACGTATTGGACAGGAAAAATATTTAAAATTACTACTTACTGTTTTCAATCTGAAAGTTTTTCTACAAAACAAATATTTTAAATTTATCAAAACATGATAAATTTTATATAAAAAACTGTACATAAAGTAAATTCAGATGTTTCAGTCAAAACTTTTAATATGGAAATTTTTCTATAAAAATCGATTTTGGAGTTCTTACATCGAAAGCGTTACAAAAAAGTTACCAATAGTACATAATTTTTACCAGAATCTTGGAGTATTTATTTCACTTATTAATATCTAGTTATTATGACAATACTATTTTAAAAATAGGTTCCATTTTAATAAAATTTTTTTTTTTTTTGAAAAGCTAGTCCCTTAAAAAGAGGTATTTTTTTTAAATAGTAAATTTTTAAGCCAGTAAATTTTTAATAGTAAATGACGATGTCCGTCCGTCTGTTTGTCCGTCTGTCTGTTGAAATCACGCGCATTCACAAAATAAACCATTTACCTGGGCGAAGTTATGATAATATCATTTCCAATTATTCCCACCAGGTTGGTGTTTAAAATAGGGTAAATCGAGCGTCACTGCACTTAAATACGAGCAAAAATATGTAGACACCGGTTAAAAAAAAAAAACAGAAAAGCCAGTGTGTTTGTTGTAATATTTTAGTGGTTGAACAATCACAGTTCAAAAAAGCCACAAAAACATTATGCAATCATACCAACAAACGCAACTACCATGAGCTATGTTAGTAGTATTGCCACATTTTTTTATCGTTATCACGATATAATAAAAAAAATCGCCATATGAAAGAAAAAATATAATCCCTAATGAAACGCGAAAAATGAGAAATGTTTAATGAAAAATGAAAAATGATAAATGCAAAATGAAAAATGAAAAATGAAAACTGAAAAATGAAAAATGATAAATGGAAAATGAAAATTTAAAAATGGAAAATGAAAAATTGTAAATTAAAAACGAAAAATGAAAAATGAAAAATTAAAAATTAAATTTAAAAATTAAAGATTAAAAATTTAAAATTAAAAATTATATATTAAATGTTTTCATTTCTATCTTTAGTTCAGTGGTGGCCATCGAGAGAATTGAGTTAGTAATAGTGTTTATGAGCATGTGTTAGTTGTACTACACTGATCGAAATCCATGGACGTAACACAATGCCGATATTAAATGGGTTTGTGTAGATTTTGTATGAATGTGTTTGTGAATGACTAAAAGGGAAAAAAGTTGAGTTCACGAAGAATATGGTAAAATTTTAAATATATTTTGTTGTTTTAAAATTTTAAATCTTACATTCTGAAAATGTAAAAAAAAAAAATGTGAAGAACATTCTCTTTTATCCATTAGTTTGAAGTTTATTAAATCAATTAAGTAATAATAAATTATTCATTTCTTTAAAAAAAAAAAAAAAAAAAAAAAAAAAACAAAACCTAAAAAGATAAGAAATTTCAAAGATTAATAAGTGATATGTTACCAAAAACTAAAAAAACTTAGCAGCCTGCAGTAACTGGACATTTATTAAAATTTAAAAACAAATGCTAAGACAGCTATAATGTTGTCAAATGGAGGCGACGTATGTACTTTTTAGAAATAGTTTAATTTATAGCAGATTCAATTGCTTTGCGTAATTTAGTTTATCAAGTCTTCAAAATTTTCTCAACATTTTTGGTTTCTTTTAAACAAATATTCTCTGTGTACCTATTAAAAAAATATATATGAATTTCAAAAGGCAATGCGACATGGACCTGCTTTGTTGAAAAGCTTTCATAAGACTGAATGAAATTGTTGTTTAGTTTTACTCTTTGATGAGTATTTTTGTTTTCGTTCGGCTGTATTCATATAAGAAGCCGAGCACCAGTGTGTTTGGTACAGCCTTCACTGCTTTAGTTTCATACATGTTTTTATTATTTTTTTTTTGTTGTTGAATTAAATGTATCCTTAAATTAACATATTACTAGCTAATTCAGATAAAAATATTTTAAAATTTGCTTATTTTTAATATTAATAATTTTTAGCCAAGAATCATTTGATTTTTTTTTTTTGATTTATCGTATAACTTCTATGGTCTCAAAACATTTCAATAGGTACAAACTTTGGGTATTATAACGCCGCACTGTGGACCATATTTTGAGAAGGCGATTTTTATGGTTAAAAATTTTAAAGTAATGTTATTCATTTGAAAGTAAATATCAGTGAACCTCGGAAGACATAAAATTGCGACTCTATTTCAACTATATCACAGCGAACAGGGTCGTCGAAAATGGACTTTCTCAGTATTTTGCTAAAACTAAATTTTAATTTTTAAATGACTGTAACTTTTTCGTTTTAAAAGATTTTAAAATAAATTTTTATATAAATTTTAACTTCTAAACTATTAACGTTAGAAATATAAAGTCACTAAGTCGTTTAGCAATCAAATAAAAAATTTTAAAAGAGGTCCAAAATTCCCGAAAATTTCCTACTTAATAGAGCATAAGTCCTGCCCATCAAAAAAATCTTGCACTCTTCTGTAGTCCGAGTCCTCCCCTACACTACTATACCCCATTGTATACCCGCCAGTTTCCGCCCGTGTGCACCAGAACAATTTTTCTAACCAAAGGTCAGATATTTCGTGCAAAACTTATGAATACAAAAGTTTTCCACTATGTGGTTAGGATATTATGAGTTTGCCCTGATGTTTATAACAACCAAAAATATTGACCTGTACCCATCTTTTATTATACGAATCGACTCAAAATCACTTTCTGAGTCGATTTAACGATGTCCGTCCTTCCGTCTGTGTGTTATGAATACAAAAGTTGGTCGTACCGGTGTATTTTTTTTTGCGTGAGTTTATTTGTTTTTTATACTGACAGAAAAAGGAAACGGTATAGTTGAAACGAGTTATTATATACTTATAAAAAAGAGCTAAGACATAATGCGCTCAATTGTTAAATTATATTAGTGGGTAAAATCTTTTTTTATTTTGACAGGTAGATTTATGATGGAAATACTGCAAGATTTTTTTCCGATCCAGGAACTGCAGCACCTATCACAGGTGTAGATCATGAATAATAAGACGATTCAAAATCATATTACAAGTTCTAGCATGCAGCAGAAAGATAAATGCAAAAAAATTTTCTACCGTGGGGAACAAATAATTCAATACAATATGCTACCAATAGGAGATCTATCTGAAGAAGCGCAAGAAAAAAAACAAAGACTACAGATTCCTTCGCATATGTTGCACTAATGAAGACCTTATCACTATTTTGTTGTACACTTCAGATACATATATGTCCAACATTCGACAGAAATGGAAAACTACCTCTATTAAATTAGACGGAGAAGATAAACAACATCTAGACGATGAAAATCAAGGCTATTTAGAAGAAATATTTACTAAAAATGTTTGATTTAAAGTAGTTTTTCCGTACACTAACAATAAGTTGTACTCTTTTTTTTTGATATAGTTAACAATTTTTCTTGATTTAAAAATTTATGTATTTTATAAATTTACAATAAAAATTGATATAGAAATATTTAAAAAGACAATAAAAAAGTTATAACTAAAGTAAAACATGGGTAATTCCATGTCAAATCAACCAATGGGTGTACACTACCTTCTCCAAATTGTATGAAGACAGATTATTACAGAACTAAAATAAGTGCAAAGTTTGAGGGCACTGGCACTTCTGTATCCGGAAATATGTGGTCTTGAAAATCGTAAAAAAAGGTCAAAATTTACAAAGTTGTACTTACTTAATTATCATTTTCTTGAAAAGTATTATAGTGACGCAACTTATCAAGGTCGCATTTGAAAGGTTAATTAATTACCTTTAATTTGATATACAACATGATTTTTTTTTGGAAAGGTCAAAGGTCACATCTCTTGACCTATAATTCGGGAGGCTATAGCTGTAAAAACGACAATTTTAAAAATCTGAAAAAAATATATGTTTAAGATTGGTTCCTTCCCTAAAGTTCCAAAAAATTTCAGACTGGGGGTATGCTTGGATCCAGAAATATTTATCATAGAGTAAAGGTAGATATTTAAAAAGTCGGTGCTGTTACTGTTACTGTTTATGAATGTGGTTGGTTGTGGTCGTGAGCGTCGGCGGGCTATGCACGCACGCCGCTATTTGTTTCTGGTTCTTTAGCTCTGTACTGTACTCAGTACAGACCTGTGTTAGGGTTGGTTTGACAGGTAATTATGTTAGAGCGAGACAACAGTATAAATGTTGTCGGGTGTGGTTCGTATTGTCAAATAACTTGGATATAGAGAAATTATTGAAAAACGAGAAGTCAAAGGAAGCACCACGAAAAAAAAAACCATTCTAAGCACGTTGCTTTAAAAAACCACATGTGTTGCTATAAAATCAATATTTTTAAATAAAACCAAAAGTGTTCAAAGTGATTGCTTTTTGCCTCTGTAAACAATATGTCATTTAATACAATATATTGTTGTAATCCATTTAAAAAAGTTGCTCATGTCCGGAATGCAAGAGGACTTCGAAAAGTTCAGCAATGGATGACTGGAATTAGTAATAACATTTCAATATCAAATAAAATATGTGATATATGCAGAAGAGAACTTTATAAATTAAAAGGAAGTGTAAACAATAATATTCAATCTATGAACGAGCCAGAAAACGAGACTTCAGACTCGGAAAGTGAAGCATCAGTTTTGGGAGATGTTCGAATTTCTAAGTTAAAGGAAAGTTTAACATATTTACAAGAATCTCCAATATGTTCGATAAAAATTCCATTAAAAGGGTATACAACTAGAAAGTTAGAAAAAATAACAACATCAATTAAAACCAACATTTTCCCAAATTCAACACCTTCAACCTCTCACGTATGCCCAGAATCGGAAATAATCGAACAACTAAAAGAAAAGTTTAAATCAATAACTAAAAACAGTGATAAAATTCAACTTTTAACTATTTTACCTAAAAGCTGGACATTGAAAATAATGGAGGAGGAATTTCAAATAACAAATTTAATGGCACGAAAGGTAAAAAACTTGGTTGAGACAGAAGGCGTATTGAGTACACCGAATCCAAAATTTGGAAAACGATTGCCATTAGAAATTGTTGATGTGGTGAAAATCTTTTATGAAACTGATGATGTCAGCAGATGTCTACCAGGATGTAAAGACTACGTGTCAATAACAGAAAATGGTGTAAAAGTAAAAAAAAATAAAAGACTTTTACTCGGAAATCTTCGAGAAGTTTATGCTTTATTTAAAGAAAAACATGAAGGGATAACTATTGGAATTTCTAAATTTTGCGAACTTCGGCCAAAAAATGTGGTTCTAGCAGATGCGTCAGGAAGCCATAATGTATGTGTTTGTAAAATACATCAAAATACAAAACTAATGCTCCACGCAATAAACCTGAAAAAATTGACAGAAAATGTGCAGGATTTTGTGCTGGAAACTTATAAAGATTGTTTAAAAAGACTTATATGCAATCCCCCATCACCAAATTGCTACCTTGGCAGATGTAGCATGTGTCCAGATATACAAAATTTTAAAGAGAAACTTGGTGAATTATTATTAGAAAATGAAATTGATGAAATCATATATAAACAGTGGATAAGTGTAGATAGAGACTCTTTGGAAACTATTATTAAATAAACTGATTCTTTTCTGGATTCTTTATGCGAAAAACTGCAAACTCTTCTACCCCATTCATTCGTATCTAAAGAGCAGGGTGCATTTATGGCTCACAAAAAGTCTGCGTTGGAAGAAAATGAGTAATTAGTAATTTGCGACTTCTCCGAAAATGCAACTTTTGTGGTTCAGGATTCTGTGCAAGGCTTTTTATGGAATAATAGCCAGGCCACACTATACCCAATAGCAATTTATTACAAATCAAATGGAAAATTAGAAACTACAAATTTTATAATAATATCAGACTGTCTAATACATAATACCACAGCAGTTCATTTATTTCATCGCCACCTAAATGAGTTTTTAAAAAACAAGTTTTTGAAAATACCAAAGAAAATTTTTTATTTTTCGGACGGTTCTTCCGCTCAATTTAAAAATAAAAAAACTTTGCCAATTTATGCCATCATAGCGAAGATTTTAATTGTTCCGCTGAGTGGCATTTCTTTGCTACCAGTCACGGCAAAGGACCTAGTGATGGTCTTGGGGGAACGGTAAAGCGTGAAGCACGAAGAGCCAGCTTGCAACGTCCATTCGATGATCAGATAACTACTCCTCTCCACATGTATAATTGGTGTCAGCAAACTCTTCAGAACTGCAACTTTGCATATTTAACGGAAAAAGATTATGAAGAAGAAGAGAAATTGCTAACTGATAGATTTATAGGATTACGTACAATTCCGGGAACTCAAAAGCAGCACAGCTTCATACCAATTTCAAAAACACAATTACAAGCTAAAATTTATTCCGCTGATAGCAAATTTGTAATTGAAAACATTTATAATAAAACTAAACAACAACAACAGCATTCATCATAATAATGTCAACAACAAGAACAACAACAACAACAACAACAACAGCATTCATCATAATAATGTCAACAACAACAACAGCATTCATCATAATAATGTCAACAACGCCAACAACAACAGCATTAATCATAATAATGTCAACAACGCCAACAACGCCAACAACAACAGCATTCATAATAATAATAATTCACTTGTTAAATATCTACCTTTACTCTATGATAAATATTTCTGGATCCAAGCATACCCCCAGTCTGAAATTTTTTGGAACTTTAGGGAAGGAACCAATCTTAAACATATATTTTTTTCAGATTTTTAAAATTGTCGTTTTTACAGCTATAGCCTCCCGAATTATAGGTCAAGAGATGTGACCTTTGACCTTTCCAAAAAAAAAAATCATGTTGTATATCAAATTAAAGGTAATTAATTAACCTTTCAAATGCGACCTTGATAAGTTGCGTCACTATAATCTTAATCAAGAAAATGATAATTAAGTAAGTACAACTTTGTACATTTTTATAGTTTTTCCCGATATTCAAGACCTCATATTTCCGGATCCAGATGCGTCAGTGAACTTAAATTTAGGATTTTTCTTATTTATCGGATACACTTTAATCCTGCCAAAATTCAGCCAATTTGGAAACAGTGATGTAAAAAACAGCCATATTTTAAGTTGAGTTCAGATGGTTTAACCCACATACGACTTTTTCATTGAAACTTCTCTATCTTGAACCAATAACAGGTATCTTTTACGTTCGCTGCTTAATAAATTGTATTTTAACTCGGGCTCATTAAAGAAGCAAACCTATGGCCCTTGTGAACATTAAGACTAAAGAGTTTACGGGGCCAAAGTTTGTCATTTTCTGACAAAATTTAAAAAGTATTAGTTTTAAAATTAACTGAAAAAAGAAGACATTGTATAAAAAACCTTTTTTAACTTTTAGCATTTCACTTTTGTACTAAAATTCAACTAAAAATGAAAATGTATTTTAAACTCTCCTTAACTTTTTTTTATTATCGGACGACATAATTATGGATTTTCGACCGCTTTCTCGTGAAACGGTCCACTGTGCGCCAGCTGCGTTAAATCACGAATTTTATTAGTGTTCTCTGAATTACTTAGGGAACTTATAGGATTTCTGCTCTAGTAATCAAATAGTAATTAATACTTTCTATAGAAAACATTATCAATTTTTTTTATAAAAATAAATTACAATTGAAACTGGCCAAAAAGAAAAACAATTAACTTTAAATTTAATTGGTATTCGGAATTAATGTTTCAGTATCGGCAGCAGTTTTAAAGTGGTAGCTACTCAACAGTTGATGTAATATTGTGTTCATTCCTACCGCAGGATATCAAAAAGTTCGGCACAGCAGAATTTAACACTCTTACTTGTTTATTATGAAAAATGACCCATCAGAGATGAAAAATAACCCACAATTTTTAGGTAATTTTCCGTGTCTTTAATTTTAGTAAATTGTAGTCGAAATCCATAAAAATTATTATTATTATTGAACTTATATTTATATATAAAAAACAACTCAACGGAATTACTTTTTACAAACATGTGCAGGAAAATTAATGTTAATCGGCATCACTCGTTAGATTTCCTTATACGGTTTGTATGAGCCTCTTGAGCTCTACCGGAAGGATCCTCTGGACAACCCCAATCCAATCGTGGTGCCCACTTTTCAACTGTCAAGGCTGGCGATTTGCCTGGATATTGTTCTTCGAAAATGCATCTATAGTAGAAGGCTTCTTTTGTTTTGGGTGTATGTATGGGAAATCGAACAGATGCTTTTGCGAATTCTACATCACTTATATATTTGTCAGCAAAATGAGGCAATGATTCAATTAGATCGTAGCCAACACCATCTGAAAACTGTTCTTTTTGTCGCCATAGCACTTCGGTAGGGAGATATTCATTTTCGAAAGCTTTACGTAAAATGAATTTTTCCATGCGGGCTCGAATAGAACCTGTATACCGATTAAGTGGCCCAGGAATCTTGTCGTCTGGTCTTATGGCCATGGCATAATCTACGAAACTTGTGTCGAGAAAAGGAACTCGTAGTTCCAAACCCTTTGCCATCGTTACTTTGTTTGCACGCAATATGTCAGAGACATGCAGCTGGTCGACACGTGTCACCATTTCCTTGTGAAATTCGTCATACGTGGGAGCCTTGAAAAAGTACAAATAACCCCCGAAAATTTCATCTGCACCTTCCCCAGAGAGAATCATTTTGATGCCAGTGCTCTTGACGTAGCGCGCCAGATAAAACATTGGCAAACTGCAACGAACCGTTGCTATATCGTACGACTCCAAATGATAAATTAAATCACGAACGCCATCCAAACAGTCGTCGATGGTGAATGTCACTTCGGTATGATCACTGTTAATAAAATCGGCCACCATTCGGGCATACTTAAAATCTGGCGAATCCTTCATTCCTACCGAAAAGGTACGCAAACGATAATTCGGATCTTGTTCTCGCATTATTTTAGTAGCTATGGATGCAATTAGGCTAGAATCAACACCTCCCGAAAGCAAAGCTCCAAACGGAACATCGCACTGAAGATGTGAACGAACTGCGGCCTCTAATCGTTCACGCAATTCGCCAACATTCGCTGGTTCACGTGGAATTTCTATTTGCCACGATCGGTTATAAAAGCGTTGAGGTTTCAAGTTTCCTGGCTGACCCATGACAAAATGTCCAGGAGGGAAATTTTTTATTGTTTCACAAAATCCAACCATACATTTCATTTCAGATGATATCCACATATTGCCATTAATATCCTCACCGATATATAGAGGAATAATGCCGAAAGGATCGCGGGCAATTAACACCATTTTGGATTTTCTATCATACAGAACGAAGGCAAACATGCCAGTTATAAGATCTAGTAAACCCTTGCCTAATTCTTCGTACAGTTCAATGATGACATTACAATCACTTTTTGGTTTATAGTTGGGTCGTTTTAGAGCAATTTGAGCACTCAATTCCAAGTAGTTGTAAATTTCAGCGTTTGCAATCAACGAGATGTTATCATCTTCTGAATGCAGAGGCTGACGACCCGTTTTAACACAAATTACTGCCAAACGTTCATGTACTAGCGCAACTCCATGATCTGGAATTATTACGACTCCTGTTTCATCGGGACCTCTATGACGTTGTAGACCACTCTGCCGATAAGCAATTTCCCGCAACGTATGTACTGAATTGCGATAAATTCCTGGTGATATTGGTTGACCATCCTTAGAGAGAATGGCAAAAATTCCACACATTTTTAATTAATAACTTTTATTTTATTTATACCAATTCTTACTGTCAATCTGGTTGAATGTTAACTGAATAATTATTTAATTTTGGTTTGGTTTTTATATTCCGGTAAATTACAAATATTTTATTATTATTATATTATATTCATTATTATTTTGTCTCACTCATATTAAAGTTTAAGTTTGTTTTATCTTAGTTTATTGTTTTTTGCTGCTAATATTTGCAAAAAAAAAAAAACATAATTTTTTAGAAGCAGAGCCGTTATCTGTACATTAGTTTCAAAAATTTGCACTTCCCAGGCTAAAAATTGAAATAAATATTGCAATTTAATTAAGTCTAATTATGCAATAATTATGAATACATTTAAAAATACCTATGATTCAAAAACTTGTAAAATATTAGAAACTAACAATTGAGTGTGATCCCTACAGTGTACAGAAGTAATAATTTGTATCGGTATGGCTATTCAATTCACATCCATTTTGAACTCTTACATACATATCTCCATTTACAAAAAATATCACTTAAACTAAGTTTATGCTAATTTC
The DNA here is from genome assembly GCA_963682025.1 of Cordilura impudica. Classification (NCBI taxonomy): domain Eukaryota; kingdom Metazoa; phylum Arthropoda; class Insecta; order Diptera; family Scathophagidae; genus Cordilura; species Cordilura impudica. Next base: position 153,216,276 of record OY821519.1, on the reverse strand, counting down.
ATGTGTCTAATATTGAGCTCACCAAATGTTGATAGGACCCTTAACCCTATCCCCTAGCTCATCGTATAAAGTATAGTACAGAAGGCCTGGACCGACTATAACTTTTATAACAAACACAGTTTTTTCGATAGATTTCCCAAATAATAAAGAAGTTTGCTATTGACTCTGATATAAATCATATAAATAATCTTTCAAACCAGTTGTTTTTATGCAGAAGCCATCCCATTAAAGTGGCCTCATCTTAACGGTGTGGCATATCGGCTCTTAGTAAGTTTTGTATTAAACATATATTTCCGAAATTTTAACAAATTCCTAATAGTCAGTGAAGGCTTTAAATGATTTTGAATATTGAACCATTAAATATTTATTTTAAGACGCCTATGTGTAATTTTGAATTTATTTTGTGGTTTAAATTATTTCCTCTTCCGCACTTCCTCACAGAATCATTAAAATAGAAATATCTATGCAATAAACTTTATAAAAATGATTCAATTACAATAAGACTGAAGTTAAAAACATGTTTCCTCGCTTATTGCCAGCTCTGTCTAATTAGTGTATGCATTTGAAATTAAGTTGCTTATTTTAGTGTTATAAATATTTATTACATTTTAATTTTAAATAACGAATATCTTTGCATAAATGTATAACATATACATTTATAAATATATTAAAATATTAGCCAAACTTCTTTCACAAATCCCAATAAATACAAATTTAAGCCTATAATTAATTTTTAACGTGTCAAGTCCACTTTTTATGAAAATTTATTTTTTTATGCACAACTAAAAATAAATTATTTACGAAAAAAAGTTAACGTTGAACCGTTCTCACTCGTTGCTATGCAGTGGTATGCAAATGTGCTTAGTCCACAAACCAAGAAAAAAAAGAAGCGAAAAGTACATCTGAAAATAACAAATTGTTCAGTTCAATAAATTTCTTCAATATAATTGATTGCAAAATTGATCATTTGTTAATTAGACAATAATCTGCTAAAATTCAGCTAAATAATTATTTACGTAATGCAATTTTTGATACAGAAGGTATTATTGTATATTGTTTCTGGGAAAGCATTGTTAAATTATTCATTTTATTAAGAGATTATCGTAGATTCTGCTGATAACAATAGCACTAGTCACGATTTTTATCGAATTGAATCAGTTGACAGAGTTACGAGACTTGTTCCCTATGAATTTGATAGTTATTCTGATAATTCATCGTAGTTACCCTCGACATCAAAACACGCAAAAATAGAATTGGTGTTGCAGATTCTACTTGGCTTGCGTCCAGAAATAGAAAGCGTAGAGAAAAGGGAAAAACATAGAGGCCACGCTGCGTGAAAAGGCTAACGTTTCGTGTTTGTAGACGAACGAGATAGAGAAGCAAGCGGGGTAGAAAAAAAGTCTCGTTTTCTGTTTTTGAAGATTTTTTTGACATTTCTTTCTACAACCTTTCGTGTTTTTGACAAGTTGTTTTATTCTTACTAGCAGATTCCAGCCCTCGAAATTCGAGTGCAAATTCTAGGAAATTTTATTTTTTTATTTAATAAATTATTTTATAAGACAATTAACAATTCAAAAAAAAAATATATGTTTAAAGTGAATTTATTAAGCGCAATTTAAAATGAATGGATAAATGAATTAAAATTTTTCATAATTCTTTCACGTACACAATTAAAAATAAGAGAAATCAAAAATGGTTGTGAAAAAATGTGCTAAGTCCAAATTAAAAAAAAAAACCAAATCATAAAGAGCAAATTGTGTCAATGACAAAAAATCCTTTTTTAGTCTGCAACAGCTTTATTTTGAATTATCGGCTATCAGTTTTGAAACAAGGCAAACAATAGAAAAAATTCCGTTTACATATTTAAAAAAATCCAAAACAAAAAAAAAAATAGAATATTTTTTGCTAACATAACGTTTACTCACTAAGGCAACGATATGTTGAATTTTTAATGGAAATTATTCATGCTGTTTGTGCTTGGTGAAACTTTTTTAAAACTCAATTATATTTCCAAACTAAAAAACTTAAATTTTCTAAAGTAAAATTGCACTTTTAATAATAAAAAAATAAAAAAGAACTGTATTTTTAATAATTAACTCTAATCGTTCCAGGTATTTTTATAACAAATCATACCACGATGTGACTCTCATTCACTTACGAGTATGTTTATAGTTAAATTTTATTTTATTTATTTATCTAACTAAACTCTGTATAATCAAAGGTCATATATATCCTGAAAATACAATATGAAAAAGTAAAAAAAAAAAAATAAAGATCATAATTCAGATGTGGCTCACAGTCGCTTTGTGGCACAGTGGTTTTGGAAATGTTTTTTGGTAGAAATACCATGAGGGATGAAAATAGCTTAATCGATTTATTTGATAGTTATAAACAAACATTAGCACAAACTTATTATAAAACGTCAACACAAACTAATATCAACTTTTCCCTGACCACATAGTGGTGTAGGGCATACAAATCGTAAGAACTTTATAGCATAAATTAAAGAAATTAGTATAATAAACCTAAGATGATTCTGAAATGAAAGCAATTCAATGACTAATCATATTGCATTTATTATAATTGTGAGAATTTTATAGATCCATTGTTTGTCATTGTAGTTTATTACAATCTTGTATATGAATGAACTGCAACAATTGTTTTCGTTTTTGAATATTATTTTTTAATATGTATTTTTGAGACTTTTTTTTAAATTTATACAAGCACACGTGAATATATAATTTATAGATTGGGCACATGCCGAGTCAATTATTTTATTAATAAACACAGCAAAAACCAATTCAAAAATTAATATAATTTACCTGGTATGGATTTTAAATGTAAATGATTAGACTATTTAAAAAAAAAACTATTATTTCTCATAGTTTGGATTAGAAAACATAGAAAAAAAAACGTCGAAAAATATAGATAAAACATTTATCGAAATTCACATAGGTAATATAATTCAGTGTAAAAAGGGAAATTCAGATTTTTCATTTTATTCAAATCTAAAATAGAATGTCAAAATTATTTTTGTCAAGTCAACAAAAATTACTAACGTTAAAATAATATAAAAAAATGTTAATTAATCGTATTTGAAATTTTGTTACTTTGACATTCAATTATGACCACCTTTTTTTTTATTTGACAACTACAAATAATTGTAGCTGTTTATTTTATTTGGACAAAATTAATTTTACAAATTTCAATTTGGCCGCAGCGCCAAGAAAGCATTATTGAGGCAAATATGTGAAATTACATAAGTATGTAGGTTTTATTTTGTAATAAATCTCACAAAAGAATTAATATTTTCACGAATGGATTGTTTAACTGGCATAAATTTATTATAAAAAATACACTATTCACTTTTGAGCATTTTTGTGTGTGCGTGATATTTTGCATTTAAGCTTTGATCGGCTATTGAATGTCTGTTATCCAAATCTGGCTTAAATCACCCATATAATAATGTATGTTTATCTCGTGTAATTTACCCAGTGAATGCTCATTTTATTTTTATCATAAAATTTTACTATGCTACAAAAAATTAAAATATGTCTGCAATTTAGGAAAATTAAAATATTTAAAACAAATCTGAGTAATTACATATCGTGGAAATTGGAACAGTTTTTTTTAAAATTTCGGTGATATTTTCAAAAAAAATTTATTGATACGAACCCAAAACAGTAACAACTAAGAACTTTATATGCGTCTTACACTCAATATTACAACCAATGTTTGGAACGGCTACCGCTTTAAAACTGTTGCCCACACTAAGACTTTAAATTAGAATACCAATTAAATTTTAAGTTAATTGCTTTTCCTTATAATTTCATGTTATTAAAACAATGGTCGTATTTGATATAGAAATAATTATTACTGTCTGAAAATTTTCCTTTTACTGGAGTAGAAAACCTTTAAGTTCCCTAAGTACATTATAAAACACCAATAAAATTCACACTTTAACGCAGCCGGCGTTAACCCACAGTTTGATCCCTATAATAATGTTTTGAGATCTTAAAAGTCACACGATAATCTTAGTTTAAAAATTTTTGTAATAAAAAAAAGTAATAAAAACAGGTAAGAAATTAAAATCTCTCTATACTGACTATAAAATATACTCGATATAAGCTTAAGGTTGACGCGTACTGACATACTGACGGGCAGACGTCGCACAGTTGCTCCTTTTGAGTTTTTTCGTTGCAAAAATGATAAGTTTTGACCCAATTGAGACAATCAAATAAGTTGGAAGGCATATGATAGATAATTGAAATAAAGTGTTACGGCTTCTAGATGCTTACTTATGGGTTATAAAAGTCGAAATTTGTTTACGGTATAAAAAAATCTGTTTGTGTTAACTAAAAAACATGATTTTTAACCATTTTAGATTTTTTTTCAAGGGGTTTATGTTTTAAAATTATTAAAAAAAAAATAAAAAAAAAATAAAAAAAAATAATATTTTTCGAATTTATTTCTTCAAATTGCTTCAAAATAATTATCACAATTCGTAACAGAAGGCACATCTAATAGACTAAACATTTCTGAACTATAATTATTGGATTCTAACTATTTTCGTGATTTCACATGTGGATTGGAAGATGCTGCCAATACGTTGAAGAGGTCATCAGTTTGCCTCACCTTAGGTGCTTTGAACGTGTTCGAGCATTTATATTTTTGAGGAACTCCTGACCTTCTTCGGAAAGCTCTCCAATTGGCAATTATATCTTTGCCATGCGCGTATAATATTGTATGGACTGTTGGGGTCAATTTCTTCAGTGCTTACATTTCCGCCAAAAGTGATGCAGTTTTCGAAGCATATTTTCCACATTTTGTAGAATTAACCTTTAATTTGCAGTCTAAAACATTCAAGATCGTTCCTAATATAAGTTACTGCCTTATCATTTTCATAAAAACCCCGCGAAATGTTTCCATCGTTCCCGCACATGCACCTGGGGTAGTCTACTTTTAGTTAAAATCCTTGGAAAAATGCATCCTGTATTCGGTTGTTTATCCTTATCTAAAGTATTCCTCCTTTCGCGGAAGGCTATACGCCAATTTTAGCAAAAACTCCATACACATTATCTTTGTGTGCAATGGTGAGATTTTCTATATTCATATTTGCTCTCCTCGCTTGTAGAATCGTTTATATTTCCGAAGTTCTTTTGAGTCTTTTTCCAAATCGGGGTTTCCAAATTGAGGCTGTATTTGTCAGTTCATTTAAGAATTTTGCGTCAACCATGGTCAGGTAAAATTCATAACTACATTCAAGATATTTCAGCACTGCGGGCTTAATCTTGTCAATTTGTTCTTGAATGTCCTGCACCTTGGTCCTTATGAGTTCCTGTGATTCCCTTGCAAACTTAAACATTATTGTACAGCAATAATGCACTGATGATGGCCGTGGATTTTTACAATGTACGGAAACATCACATTTAAGCCCCAAAGGAACAACAGATGCCATAAACATACTAATATTTCCGTCATTGGAAGATATTTATGCATCCTGTACCTGTATCTGAATTTACAAGATTGCTCTAACAGTCAAAGGAGCACCCAGGAGCAGCCGGCCTTTATTGAAATAAGTAAAGGAATAATCAAAGAACATGGTTTGAAAATATGGCAGATAAAAAATTAAAAACTTTGTTTTTATTTTCCATCAAAGTTGACAAATAGCGAATAAAAAAGACAGTTGGTAAATAGCGATTTACCTGGAGAAGCACACAGCACACAGTAAATTTTTTTTTTCTATAATATATTGAATAAATACATAAATCAATAGAAACACAAGAAATTACGATTAGTTACCTAGTTTTTTGTATTCTACCTGGAACTGGGCCAAATTGCCCAAAAATTGTGTGTTTTTTTGAAAACTGAAAATCGGTCAACTTTGAAGGGTTATATCTTCTAAACTAAATTTCTGATTTTATTGAAGGTAGCAAAATTTTTAATTTTGGATCAATTTCCTATGAGTTTATTCAAAATATCGTGAGCATTTTTTTTTGATTTTTGGAAACCAAAAATAAACCATCAGTTATGTGTGTTTATGGAATATATTAGTACTAAACAATTATACGTAAATTTTTATATTCATTTATAAAATTCGTTAAATTTTCATTATCTTAAATTTTCACCATTTTCTTTACTCCGAAATACAAAACAACATTACAGCACGACTACTCTCAATGAAATACGAGTAAGTAAGCAAAAAGAGTAAACATCGATACACACGATGGAACATTGAGTTCGGAAACATAAAATATCAATATAATTTGATGGATGGAACATTAGTAGAAACATGGGCATGTTTCTTTAATTCTCTAACATTATATTATAGAAAAAACCGCTTTAATTATAATTGATGTAATATATTTTGTGGATTTGATAGGTAGTTATGATTAATAATAATTCGGTTTTCCTTAGGCCGAGGCAGATCGATGAGCGGAAAAAATTAAAACATATGAAATACTACTAAAGTGGCCACACAATGAGCGGCATTTGAGCGGCATTTCTGAGCGTATAAGCGGCGCCGCTCAGGAATAGAACTTGTTCTAATTTTTCGTTGGTTTCTGAGCGGCAAAGAACAAAAATGGCAAAAAAAAAATTGCTTTTCTTTGTTTTGTCAATCTGTAGCGCGATTCAGTAACTTCTTTTTAACGATAATTGAATCGTCAGAAAAAGAAAACAAATAATTATCGATTTTGGTATTCAGTCAAATTTTGAAACGATATTCGCTATTGCTAAAGTCAGCTGTTGTTATTATCTTAACGACAACTATTTTTGTGTTCTTTTTCAATCGATGAAAAGTTAAAAAGGTTGAAATGTAGTCATACATAAATAAAAATCATAAAATAGTGAAAATATTTTGCTTATATTATAAAAACTTTTTATATAAATAATAAATAATAACATTGACAATGGCATTTTGACAACTAACCGCTCAGAAATGACGCTTAGTAATAAGCCACTTGCCGCTCAAACTCGCCGCTCTGCCGCTCACCGCTCTGCCGCGTGCTGCTTCCCCGCTCATTGCGTGGCCTTGGCCTTAGATACAGTTTGACGAATAGATCCTTTTATTAATGAGGTAATTAAAATCAAATCATTTATCTTTTAAAGTATGATTACATTTAAGATGTGTTATTTAAAAATAAAATAACTATTTCATAAAAATTTATTGACCAAATAAAATTCGTTGTTTAATTCTGCAAAGCGCATAGTTTGTATGCTTGTAATTATATATTTTCTTAACGTAAGTGTTACCAAGCCTATTGAATTATTTTTGTAAAGCCTACGGGAAATAGTTTTGATCAGACTTCATTAACTTTTCTTAAGCTTTGTGATTTTATAGGAAACGTTAGAATCTGACAAAAATTGCGTTTTTATAAAAAAAATTTAGAAAAGGTATTTTTAAAAAACGGTACTTTTCAAAAGAATTGTGTTTATTTAAAAAGGATACTTTTTTATATAAAGGGTTAATTTTTTAAATAAAGGGATCATATTTTTAAAAAAGGCACTTTTAAAAAAATTACACCTTTTAAAAAAATCTGGTATTTAAAAAAAGGGGCAGTTTCATGAAAAAGCTATTATTTAAAGAATATAGTTTTTTAAATAAATGTACTTATTTTTAAAAACGCACTTATTCTAAAAAAGGTAAATTTTTTAATAAAACATTCTATTTTGAAAAAGGCGTTTTTATAAGAAAAGGTAATTTTTAAAGAAAAAGTATTATTTTTAAAGATGATACTTTTTAAGGAAAGGGACTTTTTTTTTAAGTAAATACTTTTTAGGGACTATATTTTTTCTTTCATATTGGCGATTTTCTTTATTATAGTGGTGAAGCGATAAAAAAAAATACTAGTAGAAGCTAATGCGATACGTTCAGTATAACCATACACACACCGTTTTGAAGCAAAAGCTACAACTACAACGGCTAAAACAACAGCAAGTAAAATTACAAGATATAACTTAAGAAAAACAACAAACACATTGATTATTTTTATTTTTTCAAGAATTTTTTGACATTTTTATTCATATCTCGTGACCCTTTGGACCGATTTCGATAGCAACTCCTTTGCGATATTAATAAACGATTTTATGCAAAAACGAAGCGTCTAGCTTTGCTATAGAGGGTCTGACCGTGATTTTCACAGCCAGACGGACAGACGGTCATCGCTAAATCAACTTCCCTTTTTATAAGGATCAAGGAATTAAAGGATTTTGGGGTCTCCGGAGTTTATTTCGTGCGTTACAAACGGTTTGACAAACCTATATATAATCTCTGCACAGTGGTGTATTATCTGTAAAACTAATTTCTATACTGAAAAGTATCGTTCATATTATTTTTCTCTTACTTTCTTTTGGTATTAAAAAACGTTTTTGAGATGATAAATTTTAATTTAGTTTTTATTTTACTTGCTATTTTGAGTATCTAAATAAAAAAAAAAACTTAAATATTAATTTAGATTTCTAGTTATATTATGTTAGTAATATTAAAAAAATAGAAAACAAATACATATTTATCGTATTACGAAATTAACAAAAAAATTATAATAACGTTTACATGATTAAAATCAGTTAAAAAAATTAAAAATTATGTAAACATAATATATAATTAGTTTTTTATATTTATATTAATAAAATTTTTAACAGTTTGTTATTCCATTTGTAATGCATCGAAATAAATTCCAGAGACCCAATAAACTATAACTTTTCTTGATCCTTATAATAAGAGAAATTGATTTAGCGATGACCGTCTGTCCATTTGTCTGTTGAAATACCGATCACGCACTCCATAGCATCCTCATTAAGTTGTTGTTTAAAATCATCAATATCTGTACAATCTGGTAATGAAATATCAATTAAAATAAAAAAAAAAAAAATATTTTAAAAAATTAAAATGTTCATTATGTGTTTTGTTTTTCTAGTTATATTTTGAAATTATTCATACTGAAAGAAAAATGTAATGTCTTTCATAAAAATGTACTGTGTCTTCCAAAAATACTTTTTCTTAAAAATGTATGTATATTTTCTTGAAAACCTAACTTTTTAAAATATTAACTCTTACTTTAAAAAATGCCTCTATTTTAAAGTGACCTTTTTTTTAGAAAGTTCCTTTTTTTAAAGTACATTTTTTAAAAAACTACCTATTTTTAAAACGGCACTTTAAAAAAAAATCACCTTCTTTAAAAAGAATAACATTTTTTGAAAGTGCCTTTTCTTAAAATGGACCATTTTTAAAATGTAAATTTTTCAAAAGTTAATTTTTTTAAAGTACTTAAAAAGTAACTTACTTAAAAAAGTATTTTTCTCTAAAAGTACATTTTCTTAAAAAAAGTACCTTATCTTAAAGTTACTTATAGGTGCCATTTCTTAAAAAATACTATTTATGAAAAAATACATTTTTGATGTGTAAACATCTATACGCGCAGGGGGGGTAAATTTCTATTTCACAATACAACCACAAACACAGCGTAACTCATATCGGTGTGAGCTGAAGCAGATAATACCTGTAGGTATTGGTGAAAAAATTATGATATAAAATTTTTTTTTTTATGCCACTTTTTTAAAAGCGTCATCTATGTATCACTTATATACGTTTATATTAGGATATTTTTAACGTTTTACAGCAAAGGGTTGTTGAATTAGCTGAAACAGTTTTTGCTATAAGTGATACATAGATGACGCTTTCTGTTTGATTTTAAAAAATTACATAAAACAAGTAAGAGTGTTAAATTCGGCTGTGCCGAATCTTTGATACCCTCCACCTCGGTTTGAGTCTTGATAATAAATGTAAATGAAAAAGTAAACAATTTGTTAAACTTAATACCAAATTATTTCAGCAAATTCTTTGGGTTGGTTTTCTTCTTTTCTATTATTTCGGATTTATTTCGGTGTTTGCTTTTTGGTCATCGTGGTTGCTGATCGGCATGCATTTTGGTTATATACCTATATGCATGCGTTTCCGGTTATATGACATAACTTCTCGTTTAATTTAGTTTTTGCTAATTAAATAGCTCGCCCTAACCTCCATTGCAAAGGTAATGGTTGTGTAGAGTGGCTATATGCATTAAATTGTGCTAATTGGAGATGGCTGTATAGTTTCTTTTAACTCGCCAAATATTTCTTCATTGTGGCCATATAGGTCGGATGGAGTAACAAAATAATAACAAAAAAAAAAAGCTCTCTCAACTTTTTTTTAAAATATTGCCATATTTTGAAAACATAGAGAATAAATTTATAATAATAAATAATCAAATTAGGGATGAAAAACGCAAAAAACGAAAAGTCCCAAACATTTTAAATAAAATAATTTAATGTTATCTTTATTTTCTGAAAAACTTCAAATTTTCATCCAAAAAAAATTGTGAAAATTTATATATAAAAAATAACATTCTCATAAAATTACGTTTACTTATGTAACAATTTTTATGTTAGCAATTCTTAAATATCATTTGAGGTTTTCTTAAATTCATTGAATTTAAATTAATATCGACAAATCTGTTTTTCTATTTATTTAAATTGTAAAGGAGTGGCATCTCTGTCAAAATAAGCGAAAAACACAAAGAATAGAAAAAAACAAATTACTTCGTGTTTGACAGGATGATTTTATGTTTATGTTTAATATCTTTATTTTTTTTACTAATATTTCTGTTTATTTATTTGAAAATGAAATAATGAATTGAATATGCTATTTAATTTTTTTATTTATATAAAAAAGTTTTTTAATTAAAGCAAAATATTTTCACTATTTCATGATTTTTATTTATGTATGACGACATTTCAACCTAAAAATTTAAGTTTTTATCGATTGGATAAACAACACAAAAATGGTTGTCGTTTAGATAACAACAACAGCTGACTTTAACAATAGCGAATATCGTTTCAAAATTTTACTGATAATTTTGCAATTTTCTTTTTTTTTTACAATTCGACTATCGTTAAAAGAAGTTACTGAATCGCGGTACTGAAAAGTTATTAATATCTCCTGAATGGCAATATTTTTTTTAAATGTAAACATTTTTAAATGTAAAGATATTTCTAAATTTAAAATTATTATTTCCGACGTTTTGATATGATTTTCTGAAACTCAATTAATATTTTCTAATTTATAATTGGAAATTTTATTTTCAGTTTTTATTATAATTGATATTTTCTTAAATTTGAATGGAAAATTTAAAAAGTGAAATTTTGTATTTATGTGAATAATAATGCTTTATTAATTATAAACAATTTTTAAAAATTAGTTGTAATCGCAATCAGATATTTTATAGGTAAAGCAGAATAATAATTCTATATAACTATGTAGAACTGTTTTGTAAGCAAAAAACTCATTGACGAACTCGGTAACTCTATTTTGTAAAGACAACAAAAAGTTAACCCCCCAATCTCACATCACACTGAAATTGTAAAATCGTTGTGTACGTATTATCAACGAAAAATTGTTCGAATTAGTCGAATCCATCGCCATTAAATTTTATGCTCAAACATCTGACTGCAATCTCATTTTTAAAATGTTGTCGAAGCGTAAACTTGAAAAAATTTGTATACTTCTCTCTCTTATTTTATTTTAAGTAGAGTTACCAAGTTTATTATACAGGCACATGTTTGAGGGAAAATGTTTACATTTATTATTATTAGTATTATTTTAATAATAGTTAATAATATTTATGCTCTATAATTAACAAACTTGCGTTTTTGTATGCGCATTTCAAAAAATAAATCATTATAATAGATTTAACAAGTTAAAACTTTAATTACAATTTTACAGAATCCAGTAAATTTGCATTAAATTTATAACAGGGTAACATTAATCATCGTTAGTGTCTGCCACTATTCGCACGAAAAATTTGGTGCCATTAGTGTGACCACTGCGGAAAATGTGTGTGTATTAGTAAAAAAAAATGTGAGTGTATTGAGTTTTTCGAACTTGCAGTGTGATGTGAGATTGGTGGGTAATATGCCAAACTTATGTTCATATTTGTAAAAGAATAATAAAAAAAACGTATGAAATAAAAGACCAACCCGTGTATACTCTTAACATTGTTCTGTATGATATCTAGTTGAAAATATTAACATTCATGTTAAAATAGAAATAACTATTGCAAAGCTAATTAGAACAAACAAAAATTATGGCAGCATCTACTGTGGCATAGTCACGCTGAGCAAAATGAAGTGACACTCTGTTATACAAAAGAAATGTATTTTCCCCACAACAAAATACTGCAGAATTTTATGTAAATAAAATAACCGATTTATTTCTAACATGCAGTTACTATGAATATACATACATACATATATATAATATATGTACATTATTTGTATTATTTAATATGTGTATGTATGTATATTTAAATATTACACACAAAAAATACAACATCAAACGTTATTTTTGTATTTTTCTCTTTAAATAAATTAATACATAAATTGCTAAATTTACATTTGGGCAATTCACAACAGGTGTTGTATATTGTATGTTGTATTGAAATACACAATACAATCATTTGTTGTGAACACTCAGTTGTATTTTCATATTTCTTTAGTAATTTTCGATCCAACGAGGAAAGATCGCTTCGTCGCTTCTGCTATTTTGTATAAGAGAAAACACTTGTCAGTGTTTGCTTTTTGGTCGTGAGATATACCCTGGAGTTTTAGTTACGTACCTCTTGCATTTTAATTTATAATGAAAAAAAAAAATGTTAAATGTTTTGGTTGGTACTGAAAGAGAAAATACATACTAAAAATATAAACATTAATTTTTATATAAATAAACTTATCGATGTATTTGCGTTATTTGCATTATTTGCCATATTTTATTTTATAATTATTTATGCTGATAATATTCTATGTATTAGTTTTTTCTTTTTCATAAAAACTGGCATTCACTTGGAACTGATATGTTATGATACAATATACAACATTTACTAAACACAGCAAATGAAGTTGGATCGTGTATCAGATTTTTCAGTGAAAATTACCAACAACAATTTTACACTATTGTAAAGTGATACACGATACAAGAGATACAACGATACATTACCCATTGTGAATTGTCCAATTGTTTTTTTTATTAACAACTAGGTATTTTAGCATTATTTGCTTTAGATGTTGGTGAATTTTTACTCCCTTTATATTAACTCGTAGTGTCTGCTTGTCGAAAAAATTTTGGATCGATTTTAACCACTTTCCCGTGACCCAATCGATCTGAAATTTTGCAGGCAGGCTTGTGGCAATGACAGAAATGATCTAACATATTTTTTTAGTGATGCCAAAACAATGGAAACTTTTAAATTTTTCTACCAGAGTTGATAAAAAAATGTACAAAGGGTTTGTTTTTGCTATATTATTACGATAACGACCACAAAAACAACAAGTCCAGCTATGAAAACAATGCAACATTTAGAATAACAACAAGAACAATATAGAAATATCATGTTTTTCATTTTTTTTTTACTTTTTCAGAGATTTCCCTGGACATGTTCCACCGATTTTAATGATTTTTGAAGTAGAAATCTTTCCATGTATTTGGTGAATCATTCTCACTAAAAATGATCACTGTAGCTGCACTATTGAGGGCGTGATCGTGACAAGAACAACATAGAAAATTATTTTTTTTTTCAAGACTTTTTTAGTTCTTCATTCAAATCTCGGGCCCTAATCGACCGATTTGGACGATTTTAAATAGCAAACTTCTCAGGATGTTAGTGAATCATTTTTATATCAACGAGTACCCTAGCTGCCGGATTGATGCCGTCATCGTGATTTCCACAGACGGACAGACGGACATCGCTATATCAACTCCGGTTGTTATAAGGATCACAAATATATAAATTTTATGGGGTCCAAAATTTTTTTTCTAATTATTACAAACGGAATGACAAACTTATATATACCTGGAGTGGAGGGTATAACAACTCTACAACAGCAACAGTGACAGTCATATGTTTTTCAAATAGGAAAAAACTGTTTATGTGTTAGTTTCGTTCATTCCCCAGTATGCATTGAAATATTATTTCTCCAATGTTGGAGAAAAGTTAAGTTCTTAAATTGATGTCAAATGTAATTCTCAACTTGGGTTGAACAATTTTTCTCCTTGTTTGCTTTCAACTTGACATCAAGTTGAGACTTAACATTTTTTCCAATCTTTGAGAAACATTTTTACTCTCAATTGTATATCCAACACTTTTCTCCACTTGAGACCAAACATTTTTTCAACTTGAATACGATTTGTGTTAAGTCTGAGATATTATTTAAATATGTCATAAATAATAAATTAAATTAAAAAATGCCAAAAAAGTACAAATAAATCATTGATATATTTTTAATTATTTCTGCTTTTTGTCGAATTTTTCAAAAAATGTACAACTAATTAATTCATTTATTTTTAATTCTAGATTTTAAAAAATGTACATAATATGTACATTTAATGTTAAATATGTACATAGTAATGTTAAATATATAATGAAATTAAATTGAAACATTAAAAAAAGTACATTGTTTTCATTTCTAAAATTAGTATAATATTTTTTAATATGGCAATTCCGTACCTTCCATTTGATACCGATTGGAAATATTTCTTTGCTATCAAGTTGAGAATCACAAATTTCTCAATTTGATAACTATGAAAATCGCCATATAAAAAATGTGCCTTTTAAGTTGAGAAGACTATATTCGAACTATTGAGGGCATTTGAGAATTAACGTTGGAGATTTGAAAAATGTATTTGATCTCAAATGCACCTCAAGTTGATAGCAAACAAAAATGTTTATTGGGACATTTATTGTAGGGTCGTTTGCACACACACAAAAAATAGAAAATAAATTGTCAATAAGCAAAGCAAGTGGCTTCGAAATTCGATGATGCCAGTTAATCATTTTTTGTTCACGCGGAATTTATAATTGGAGGAATTTTTTTCTCGAGAAATGTATTTTCCGTGAGAAAGAAATTCCTTGAGAATATTCATAATTGGGATGAATAACTTTTAATTGGAACTTTTTAGTCAGAATAAATCATAATTCTAGTTAGATATTGGTTAATATTTAATTAGAAAAAATATTGTGGTGGCAATTATTGAGGCAGTCACGGAAAAATTAAATGCAAGTCTGTTTTTTTTAATATAACAAAAATGGATTTTCCCTTTAACAAAATATGGCAGAATTCTTTATAAATGAAATGCAAAATGGAAAATCAATTTTGTGCTAATTCTTAACAAAATTAATAAAATATATATATGTATTATTATATTTATTAATATTTGTAATTTTATTTGACACAATTTCACACACAGTTTTACAGATCAACTGTTTTAATTAGAAAAAATATTGTGGTGGCATCTACGCAATTATTGAGGCAGTCACGGAAAAATTAAATGCAAGTCTGTTTTTTTTAATATAACAAAAATGGATTTTCCCTTTAACAAAATATGGCAGAATTCTTTATAAATGAAATGCAAAATGGAAAATCAATTTTGTGCTAATTCTTAACAAAATTAATAATATATATATATATGTATTATTATATTTATTAATATTTGTAATTTTATTTGACACAATTTCACACACAGTTTTACAGATCAACTGTTTTCAACTGATTTAGAAGTTTTCTGTTTTTGAAACAGTAGTGCCAATTTGTAACATTTTGTCATGTAATGAAAATCGCAGAATAATAAGTTAATACACAATAAAAAATATTAAATTTTTAAGTTTTATATACATATTGCAATAAAAAAAACTTTGGTAAATTTACATTGAAGATGGTCAGAAATGAATGAGAAAAAATATATAGACATTTTAGAAAAGCACATTTAATGTTAAACTTTATGCACAAAATATATGGGTTTTTGTTGTTTCGAATTTAACTGTGGCTCTAAGTGAAAAGTTTTAGACCGATCGTATATTACATCTTGAGGATCCTCACCTAATATTTTCAAATATTTTAAATTCTTTTTAACTCATTTAACCTCATTACGAAAATAGTAAAACAGTAAATATGGAAAATCCACGCACCTCAAAAAATTGTTTTCTATGAAATAAATTAAAGACATTTCATATTATACAATTTTCTTTCAAAAATGTATCAATTATTGCAAATTTGAAATTTGACATATAGTATTTGTACATATATTTGTATAGATTTCGCAGTATGAAAAGAACTATTATTTCTTTATTTAGAATATATGTAAGTATTGCTCGCAAAAAAATGCAACATCATAAATGAAACACATAGACGACTGCTGGCAGCAGCATTTGTAGTCGTATAGTCAGCTACTTGATTTTTCTGAATACGACAGCAACATATAATACAAATGCATTTTTATTTAAATATACAATTACTTTTACTTATTTAAAATGCATTAGTACAACGTAAAAATAAATAAATTAGTTTAACGCCTTTTGATTATTAATGGAATTATAGCCTTTCATTTTGCGATTTTTTTTTTAAACAAAATAAAATATTTCATAGCACTAACTTCTTTTACATATTTTGTTATATTGTCAACACTATTTTTGTTTTGTAGCCAACAAAACACACTTGCAGTTTTTTTTTCTATTTGAAGAACATATGACTGCCATTGTTGATGTTGTAGAGTTGTTTTTTTTTTGTTTCGTTAACTCTTTTGTATTAAAGCACCTCCAATATATGTATCCATTTTAGTTTGCAAATTCAGTATATTTATAATTTATTACTTACAGCAAAAAATAATAGAAACAATTTTATCAGTTATGCTTACGAAACTATATAAATAGACTTGAAGTTGGCTGCAAAAGCAGTAGCCTGTGTAAAGAACAAGTTAGCGACATGTAACTGTTACGTAACGTGTCAGCCTTTTTTTCACATAAAAGTATTGGGACGTTCCGGTTACGTTCGGTAACTGTTTTAAATGATTTTCATGTAAAAAAAAAACAACTGACTCATTACGGTTACGGTTAGAAAACATTGACCTTTTATATGTATTATAATGCTATGAATGCATTTATCTTTATTTTATTTTATTTATATATTCTTTTTTTTTGTATTGTATATTATTTTTTTTATATTATTATTACTATTTCATTTAATTATTTTTTTCTTTAATTAAATTAATACATAAAAATTTGTTTTTTAAATTATTGGTGAACTTTTACTCCCTTTATTTACTGCCTTTATATTAACTGGTAGTGTCTGCTTGACGACAAAATTTTGGATCGATTTTTAGCCCCTTTCCCGTGAGCCAATCGATCTGAAATTCTGCATGCAGGCTCGTGGCAATGACAGAAATGATCTAACAAATTTTTTTAGTGATGCCAAAACAATGGAAACTTTTAAAATTTTCTACCAGAGTTCACAAAAAAATGTACAAAGGGTTTGTTTTTATTATATTATTACCACAACGACCACAAAAACAACAAGTCCAGCTATGACAACAATGCAACATTTAGAATAACAACAGGAACAATATGGAAACATGATGTTTTTCATTTTTTTTTAATTTTTCATAGATTTACCTGGACCTGTTCCACCGATTTTAATGATTTTTGAAGTAGAAATCTTCCCATGAATTTGGTGAATCATTCTCACTAAAAATTATCACCCTAGCTATCCTATTGAGGGCGTGATTGTGACAAGAACAATATAGAAAATTATATTTTTTCAAGACTTTTTTTAGTTCTTCATTCAAATCTCAGGCCCTAATTGACCGATTTGGACGATTTTAAATAGCAAACTTTTCAGGATGTTAGTGAATCATTTTTTATGCCAACGAGCACCCTAGCTGCCCGATTGATGCCGTCATCGTGATTTCCACAGACGGACAGACGGACAGACGGACAGACGGACAGACGGACAGACGGACATCGCTATATCAACTCCGGTTGTTATAAGGATCACAAATATATATATTTTATGGGGTCCAAATTTTTTTTTCTAATTATTACAAACGGAATGACAAACTTATATATACCCTCTGCACACTGGAGTGGAGGGTATAAAAATCTTTAATTACTAGATGTTTACACACCTTCCCTGTGATCGGACTCAAATGATTTTTTTTCAAAAATTTTTTTAGATAGTAGCTTTTAAAGAAGTACCTTTTCTTAAATAAGTTCATTTCTTAAGCAGTACTTTTTTTTTAAAAAAGTACCTTTACTTAAAGCTTCTTAAAGGTAATTTTTTTTTAAATAGTACATTTTATTAAAAAAAAAGTATATTATCTTAAAATAAGTAACTTTTGTTGTTCAAAAATTACCATTTCATAATATGTATAAGACATTCACTTAAAATAGACGTCATTTTTAGAAATATTGCTATTAATATTCTAATTAATATGCAAATTTTAAACTTTATTTTCAATGGTGCGTGGTAGAGAAGAAGAACGCATATATTTCTAAAATTCATAACTACACTGTATTATTAATCGGACCGGTTTCTGGCTTTTTAGCCTTCATCAACGATTTATTGAACATTGTGATAATTGTTATGTTATAATTGAATATATTGTTTCTATATGAAATTTTTCTACTTAGGGCGGCCGTTAGGTTTGAACCTGCGTCTATCTCACATACACTCGTACTTGCACTTTTTGGTCGTGCGCTTTAATTAAATTAAAAAATTATCTATATTTTTCAAAAAGTATATTTTCTTCAAAAATCAGTTCTTCCTATGAAACTTTTCCTATAAGAGAACCTTGTCCTTAAGAAGTATCTGTTTTAAAAAAGTATTTTCAAAATTTATCAAAAATTTAATTAGGCGTCTTACTGGATATTGATAATAAGTTAAATAAATATTTAAAATGTTTTACAATGCTTTCGATGCAAGAATAACTCTAAAATTGTCTTTTGTAGAAAAATGACCAGTCACAATTTGTTCACTTAAAACATCTAAAATTTTGGTTTTTAAATTTTTTTTCTATTAAAGTTGGCTATAAAATCACCGAAAATTCAAAACTTAATAAAACTTAATTGATTAACATTATTTCTTGTTGGTTTTACAAAAATAAGTCACTAAGTTTGGTAACCCCTTACTTTGAAGCAATATATACAGACAAAGAAATTAGCTGTGAAGTCAACTATGTATGTACATTGTATATCGTTTGAAATTTTTTAATACCTACAGGTGTTTTTTTGAATTGAACATACGGAATATTATTGCTTTAAATGACTTTCGTTTGGTAAAAGTGTTATTAAAAAAAGAATCGATTTATTTACAACTAGCTGTTTTTACCCGGTCTTGCCCGGGATCAAAAGGCCTTTGACTTGAAAATTGGTTCACTATGCTTACCAGGCGCTGAGTACTTAGTTCCCAATGAACATATTCCCCAATAAAATGAACTTTCCCCAAAAATTTGTACGAGCAGTAAATTCATTTTTTATTTCAATTCAAAATTTTTTGATTTTTTAATTTAGAAGTTTTTTATAAGACGCTGCACCAAAAATGCTTCGAAAATAAGCTGCGAAACCGCTTTAAGTTTTTTTTTTTAAGTTTATACATAAACATCAAATATAACGGAATCGTTTGCAAATTAAAGGAATCAGAACATTTAAAAATTGCATTACTTCATTCAATAAGTGATCATCATTGAGCAGAGACGTTAAATTCATAGAAGTTTCAAAAATTAAAACTCAATGCGACGTTTAAAATTGTGCCACAAGGTTTCTTTAAGCAACTGCTTATAGTATATGTGTGGCCTATTTTGATCAACAGATAGTTATTTCACATACGTAGATAAAATTTATTATAAGAATTTTCACTGAGCTGTGTTCCGCGAGCGAGTCACATCCGCTTCCGCGCGTTTGGCAGCCACACTCGTGCTACCGCGCAGTTGTCGTCAACTAATTTTAATCGCCAAAATATATTTTTCAGATCATTGCGATATTATAGCTGAGCTGTGTTCCGAGAGCGCGTAGCTTACGCGCACCGAAATGATGCTACTGAAAAGAATACTCATTTTAAACGCGTTTATTGCAGGACATATATTGAGAGCAATATGCAAATTTTCACTAAAATAAATATTTAACAAAATTCATTAAGTAAGAATATGTAAAAATTTGAGAATGAATTTGGGCAGTAAGTTCATTTTTTTCTTCGTTTAAAAAAAAAAAATGGGGAATTTGTTCATATCTTTTGGGGACCTTTTTTCAAATTTGGGGAATTTGTTCACCGTGAAGTTATTCCCGTGTGAACCAAATTTCAGAGAAATCCATTGAAAAATACAAATTTGAATAGGGAAGAAATATACCACAAAACAAAATCATATGGCGACCTTCCCTGGAATATGTACTAAATTTCAGAGAAAGCCGTTGAAAGATAAAAATTTCTATAGCGAACAAATATACCAAAAAACACAAAATTAATTTTATAAAAATGTGGGCGACCTTCACTGGAGAGATCACGTTTTCCACATTTCAGAGAAACCGATTGAAAAATAAAAGTTTGGATAGCAATCAAACGAAGAAACAAATAAAAGGAAAAAAAAATTGTATATACATAGAAGTGGGCGCAAAGTTGACGTGGCCTGTAAGAAGCATATGGTGACCTTTCCTGGAGTATAGAGATCGTGTATACCAAATTTCAGAGACATCCCTTGAAAAATAAAAATTTGTATAGCGAACAAATATACCAAAAAATAGAAAATGAATTGTATACAAAAAGTGGGCGTAAAGTAGGCGTGGCCGCTACGAAGCATATGGCGACCTCCCTGGAGTACAGAGATCGTGCGTAGCAAATTTCAGAGAAATCCTTTAAAAAAAATTGTGTACCGAACAAATGTACCAAAAAACAGAAAATGAATTGTATACAAAATGTGGGCGTAAAGTAGGCGTGGCCGGAAAGAATCATTTGGCGACCTTTCCTGGAGTACGGAGATCGTGTGTACCAAATTTCAGAGAAATCCGTTGAAAAATAAAAATTTGTATAGCGAACATATATACAAAAAATAGGAAATGAATTGTGTACAGAAAGTGGGCGTAAAGTAGGCGCGGCCGCTACGAAGCATATGGCGACCTCCCTGAAGTACAGAGATCGTGCGTAGCAAATTTCAGAGAAATCCTTTAAAAAAAATTGTGTACCGAACAAATGTACCTAAAAACAGAAAATGAATTGTATACAAAAAGTGGGCGTAAAGTAGGCGTGACCGGTAAGAATCATTTGAATCCGTTGAAAAATAAACATTTGTATAGCGGTCAAACAAACAAACAAACAAACAAACAGAAAATGAATTTTATATATATATAGATTAACAATAAGTAACAGTAACAGTTAGTTTATAGGATAAATGATTCGATTTTAATTTTACATCATTAATTCTTCGAACTGTATCTAAGGGAAACGGAAATTAATTATTAATCAGAACTGAAAGCAAAGCAGTCTCACGAAATTTTATATATCATTTTATTTTTGATTTTATAAATATTTCTTGTTTGGTTTTTAGTTAATTTTTTATTTATTTTTTTTTTTTTGCAAAATATATTTCATAAGCGTTAACAAGTAAAATAAACAAAAGAATATAAAAAATATTAATAATAACACTGTAATAAGTTATAGATAAAGAAAGGTGTTGAAAAACTCACGCAAGATTTGAATTTAATAGAAAACACAGTTTTTTTTTATTAAATTAAATTAAATTAAATTATTATTTTTTTATTGAATCATAAGTTATATAGGATAGTATTATGTATGGATC
Source organism: Cordilura impudica (assembly GCA_963682025.1). Lineage (NCBI taxonomy): Eukaryota > Metazoa > Arthropoda > Insecta > Diptera > Scathophagidae > Cordilura > Cordilura impudica. The sequence continues at coordinate 153,194,630 of OY821519.1, read as the reverse complement.
AAAACACCTAGGTCTTTGCTGGCACATACGCAGCATTGATTTTTGAAGCGTATAATTTTCTCCATCAATGCAAGGGTGGTTGTTGGCTTGTTGGCATAGACCTTTGATTTGAAATATCCCCATTTTTTTTAAGCCTAGTTCCGCGAAACCGAGTGTCTTGTCTGCAGATTTTTAATTTTTGGGTCCACGGATAAGCTGGATTTGGCTAGTTGTTGCAGCGACAGACTGAAGCGTCTGGTGGGAATAGAAACCACGACCCCCGCTTGATAGGCGAGCACGCTACCTACTCACCTACCGGGGCGCTTAAAAATAATTGCAATGGTGTGAAATCATACGATCTAGGGAGCTAATTCTGATCACCGTAAGGAAAGAGTACACGACCAGGAAATGTCTCATGCATTAATTGCATCGCTTAACGGGCTGTGTTTGTATGGCGCCATCTTGCTGAAACTACATGCCGTTCCCATGCAATAAAGGCAGAAAGAACTCTGTTATAATATTGCGATATCGTGCATCGGTAACAACACTATTTGGCCAGCCCTATTTTCGAGGATGTATGGTTCAATGATGCCTTCAGCCTAAAATCCGCACGTTGTCGGATCTACGAATCCTAAACGCTGGAATTTCGACGATTGTTGAAACCATCAAGCTGATTAGGATGATTTGTTTTTCCCAAAAATCTGCTTTCAAATATCATTATTTTGCAACTATTGTTCAACAATGAAAATATGTTGTGCTCTCGTTCTACTTTTACTAACCCTAAACTGTTAGCTGTCAAACTGTCCTGCGTACATTTTGCGAGACACTTTATAATAAATGTTTTATATATTTATTAAGAACGAAAACCAATGAAAGTATCATGATGAAGCATCTGTTAAAAAAATAATTGTTTCTATTATATTGGGTGATTTGTTGCAAAACAATTTGATTGTAAAATTATTATCGAAAATAATTTTTTGGAATTAAAAGATTTAAATTTTAGATGGCGTTTTCATCTTAAAAACATTATGGAACAAAGTAAAAGAAAAAATTATTGAAAAAAATGTTGTTAACATCGTAAGTACTTAGAATTTCATTAACCAGGAAGTATTAAACGTTTTACAGTCGCGTATGCCAAACGATATCACATTTACAGAATACGTGTTGTTGAAGTATTCGAACTTCGGCTATAATGGCCGGTCCCGCTAAGTGCGTTATAACCGTATTCGACTGTATATCCACTTGTGGCAGATGTAGAGCTAACAAAAATGCTTCAAGTGCGTTGAAACAACACTAATAATGAACATGTTTGATAGCGAATGAATTCAACAAGTTGTTTACGATTTTTTTTTTTCAATTAAATTGAACCACTCGTATATAAAAGCTTTTGCTGACTTCTGTTAAGATTACCAGAAAGCTTTTCTTAACTGTTGAGAACAAATTCACATGTTGATTCTCGATGTTAACGCTTATTCTAACAGGTTTATTGTACACAATTTCAGTAGCCGCCAGTAAATTAAACCATATTAAACGTTTTAACGGATATTGCGTATACGTCATGCTTTACACTTTAGCTTGTTAGTTAATAATAAATTGACAGTTGATAGTCAATTCATATATTATAAGTACCGTTACATGATCAAATTTTAAATAAAAACAAAGCGTAGTATTGTTTTGTGTTGTGTTGTGTTGTGAATTTAAAAAGATTCCCTCAGTTTTTAAGTGTTTCGAAATTCTATTAAGCCAAAATCTAAAATATTCTTAAATCTTATAGAATTAGATAATTGTTTGTTAGACAAACAATAACATTGTTTGTCAGATAAAAACAACAATGAGCAATTACGAAAATATTTAAATTCATAAAAAATAAAAAAGTTACCTCTAGCAAATGTACAGTGTTTTAATGAAAGTATAATAGACCGTGGTGTTAAATAAATAAAATTGCTTACATTTCCTTTTGTTATTTTCTTTTTTGTCTCTATATTTACATATATTTTTACTGTACATGATTTAGTTATTTTTTCGTTGCTTTTGTTTTTCGTGGCGTTCTTCTTTCTATTCTTAATGAAACAACAAAATGACTACAAATCTACATAATAGATAATACTGCAATTGCTATTTGTGGTAATTGTTAAAGAAGTTACCTCGCAGTTCATGGTGCAAAGTGTATATGTATATGAATATAACTCTATCGTTGCAGTCATTAAAAATTAGAAATAGAAATGGAAAATAATAAAAATAGTTATGTACTCGTACGTACTATACTACATACATATATACATATTTGTATGTAAACACACAAATTGAAGACAGTCATTTAAGAGATGCATGCATGTATAAGAATCAAAACAATATTTTTGTTTCAATAATCGTGTGAATTGAGACAATGTGTCATTTAATTCGATTAAATGAGTTCAAGACAATAAAATAAAAAAAAATCATTTGTAAGTAATAAGTATTCGAAAGGAATTAAAACTGAGATCAGTGTTTAAAAATATCAATATTATAAATTCGTTCAATTATTTTAAAAACAACTTATATTCTAACACCCAAATTCACAAATAAATAATATCGGCCAAAGCTGACTTTATTATATATTTTACACAAATGCTCTATGGGCCCATTTAGAGGTTTCAGTTTGTGAGACCCAGAAAATACAAAAACACGAGATTTCATTCAGGTTTTTGATTTTTAAAAATCCATAATATTGCTAAAGTTTGTAATTATAACAAATCGATAATAAATCGATTTATGTAAATTGTCTTCTTAAAACAAAATAAATAAAAAATATGTTCTGCAATTCTACCTTTTAAATGCATTTTTGATTCAATTTATTATCTTAAATAATTTGTTTCTTGTCGATTTTATGGAATTTTTACATTAAATTTGGATAAATTACTTTTTGAAACATGGCATTTTACAATTATTGCTATTGCTTTTAAAAAACCTCAAACCATTTTTCCATATAAAATACAAAACATTTCAAATATTTGATTTGTTGGTTTTTAAGAAATTTATTTTTTTTTTGTTTTGTTGTATGAATTAAATTTGAAGAAAAAAAATTAAAAAAATAAATAAATTCGAGTGTGTCGTATCTTCGCTACCCTCCACCTTTGTCCTAAACTTAATATTATATCCAATGTTGTCAGCACTAAGAGACATTAATGCTTAAATTTAATAAAATAATTAGTAAAATTTTTAGGTACTTTTGTTCTTTTAATTAAAACAATTATTAAATGCAATCGACATAAATGTAAATAATAAAAGAATTTTTACAACGCTCCAGTCCTTATCACTTCGTTATGTTTCATAAAAAGGCTTCGTTGCTATTTTCCTTTTAACATATGATCCTCAATGTATTGTTAATATTTCTTCAGTAGTCTGGTCTTAAATAGGATAATTTTGAAGTCTTATCAAAATCGATATAATCGAAAGGGATTTGGAGCAATAATGCAATTTTATTTTTAAAGAAAGAGAAATAAATGAGAAATCTACTTAGAGTAAAATGTAATTACATTAGTAAATAAATTCATTTTAAAAACCGTTATCAAAAAGATTTTTAATTAAATTTTAAACATTGTTTTCTTCATATGAGTAACACAGATTTTTTAATACATTCTTGGATAATTATATTTCAATGTATTCATAAGAAAATTTAGTTCAAGTTTTATTTTATTATACTTAAAAAATTATATACTAAAATTTCTAATAAATTAAAATATTGAAAAAAAAAGATATAACATTGTTACAAAATGGCAAGGAAGACAATTTCTAAGATTCCTATTGTTTATATTTTACGATTTAAAAAAAATATATTTGCACAAATTTTGAAAAAAATATACCACCTTTTTGAACTGAAAAATATATAATTGATTTAAGCGAATTTCTGGATCTAATTTCGCGATGTAGTCCATACAAATGTGACAACCAGCAACTGGACGAAAAACACTGTGAGCTTTGCAAAAATGGATACAAGTTTAAAAAACTATTTGATTAATCATTTGGTTCATTTTTATAGACGTTAAGCACAAATGGAAATAATTAATTTTCGTATACAGTTCAACAAGGTAGTGTGTGTTTGTTTGTTTGTAGGTGGTAATCTCCGTAACTACTCATCAGATCTTCCTGAATAAAGTATTACTGCGGATATGAGAAGTCCTATAGGCTATATTTTTTTTTATATATGACGTGGGCTTGGCACCTCCCATACGAAGTAAATTTTTATTATCATATATATTGAGTACTATGATAGGGAGAGCTTTGCAGATTTGTGTCAGGTCACCTATTATTAATGTTAGTTAGTTATGGATCGGATAAGTGGGCGTGGTACCCCCATACGTAGTAAATAATAAATGTTATATATCTGGAGTATTGTAATAGTGAGAGCCTTGGTTCTTTGCGTGAGCCCTTTTATTGTGACGCGAGTGGATGGGGGGAGGGAGGGGAGTGTGGTAGCGAAGCACACCGGGTTACATATAGTGTTTTATAAAACAATATTTTTATTTTCAAAAACGTCTGCGTCAGCCTCACAATCATTAGGCCAGTTTAATAAAGAACTTAGAAATTTTTGTACGTTTTATTAGATATATTTCTTTGATGTGTAAACATCAATACACGCAGGGGGGTAAAAATCTATTTCACAATACAATCACAGCTTAAGATATAAGAAATAAGAAAAAATCAGTGTGACTTATGATTGTATTGGTGAAAAAATTATGATATGTAATAAAATTTTTGTCGCTGTTTTCTACATTATATTTCTTAACTTTTTATAAATATTTATTATTAATTTCCTCAATCATTTGAAGGTACTCTTAACTTTATAATTTATTCCATATATATAAATAACATAATTATCACTGCATTTTATGTTAAAGCTAATCAAACATAAATAGAAATAAAAAATAAATGAAAGACGTGGAAGTGTTTGGAGATAAAATGAAGGCACGATCTCATTACGAAGTGTGTGGAGAGTGAATAGCTTTATAAAAACCTTTTGTTCTAAAACAGGGACCTAATTTCGGTATTCCATATAGAATGTTGCAATTTTATTAAACATTTCTCTTTATAGACATATATAATTAATTTTCTCAATCATTTAAAATTATTGATAACATTACAATTTATACGATATACATATATTAAACAATTATCGCTGCATTTAATATTATTTTTAATAAATAAATGAAATAATAAACACATGTAATCGGTACTAGAGTTTAAAAAAAATTTTGAGCATATTATCTGCATATTTTTAGGGGGGTAAAAATCTATTTCACAATACAATCACAAAAGCAGAGTAAGACAAAAACGGTGCGAGGTACGATTGTATTTTTGAAAAGATTAGAAAGTGTTTGGAGATAAAATGAGGGAGCGAATAGCGTTATAAAAACGTTTTAAAAAATGAAAAATTAAAAAAAAAAATGAAAAATGGAAAATGGAAAATGAAAAATAAAAAATTAAAAATGAAAAATAAAAAATGAAAAATGAAAAATAAAAAATGAAAAATGAAAATTAAAAAAATGAAAAATAAGAAATGAAAAAGGAAAAATAAAAAATGAAAAATTAAAATTGAAAATGAAATATAAAAAATGAAAAATGAGAAATGAAAAATAAAAAATTAAAAATTAACCAGTTGAAATAATAAATAATAATAATTGTTTTTATATTAGCAGAGCCACTGCAGTTGTTTGCTATAAGTGATACATAGATGACGCTTTTTGTTTGATTTTAAAAAAGTGCCATAAAAAAATCTTTAATTACTAGATGTTTACACATCTCCCCTGTGATTGGACTCACATGATTTAAAAAAAAAATTGATAACAACTTAAAATGTGAAATTTATCAACAATGTATCTGCTGAATGCAATTCTGTTCCTAATTCTTTCTAACTCAGCGTTTAACTAAGGTAAATAAAGTATTCGCTATACAAAACTAATGAGAACAATAAAAGGATCCCATAGAATTATTTACTTCTATCCAGAATACATCAGTTCTTTCAATATTTCTGGTAATGATGTAATACATTTGACAAATTTTAATAAAATATATTTGGGCAATTCACAACAGGTGTTGTATGTTGTATGTTGTATTAAAATACATAATAGTCATTTGTTGTCACAGTCAGTTGTATTTTCATAATGTAAAACGGTTTCTTTAGTAATTATCGATCCAACGAGGAAAGTTAGCTTCGTCGCTTCTGTTATTTCGTATAAGAGAAAGCACCTATCGGTGTTTGCTTTTTGGTCATAAGATATACCCAGGATTTTTAGTTACGTACGTCTTCCATCTTAATTTAGAATACAAACAAAATTTAAAATGTTTTGGTTGAGACTGAAAAAGAAAATACATATTTAAAAAATATAAACATCAAAACATTAAAATAATTCGTTATTTGCATTATTTGCCATTTTTTTATTATATAATTATTTATACTGACAAAATTGTAAGTAATTGTTTTTTTTTCATAAAAACTGGCACTGACTTGGGACTGATATGTTATGATATAATGTACAACATTTACAAAAGATAGCAAATGAAGTTGTATCTTTGTATCAGATTTTTCAATAAACATTACCAACAACAATTTTACATTATTGTAAAATAAAATACACGATACAATAGATACAACGATACAATACCCATTGTGAATTGCCCAATTGTATCATTATTATTATTATTAAAGTTGCAATATTAAATTAGCTGTAAGTCCTTATAAGTTATATACTATGATGCACTAGTATTTCCAGTTTGAATAATTTTGGGGGGCTTTTTCAAACAAATAATTTTAGTAAATACTTTACAATACTTTACAAATGTTATTTTAAAAATATGAGTTTTTCCAAAATCAAAATGAAAATACAACAGAACTATTTTCTGTAATTCTGTAAACTTCTAGATAAACGTTTTACCTTAATCGTGATAAATAGAGCATATTTTTATAGGAAATGTTTTAAGCAATTTTCCAGAAATCAAAATTACTGTAAAACAAGTAAAAGTGTTAAATTCGGCTGTGCCGAATCTTTGATACCCTCCAACTCGGTTTGAGTATTGATAATAAATGTAAACAAAATATTGGAAAAAGTAAACAATTTGTTAAACTTAATACCAAATTATTTCAGCAAATTCTTTGGGTTGGTTTTCGTCTTTTCTATTATTTCGGATTTATTTCGGTGTTTGCTTTTTGGTCATTGTGGTTGCTGATCGGCATGCATTTAAGTTTAATACCATATGCATGCGTTTCCGGTTATATGACATCACTTCTCGTTTAATTTAGTTTTTGCTAATTAAATAGCTCGCCCTAACTTCCATTGCAAAGGTAATGGTTGTGTAGGTTGGCTATATGCATTAAATCGTGCTAATTGGAGATGGCTGTATAGTTTCTTTTAACTGGCCAAATATTTCTTCATTGTGGCCATATAGGTCGGATCGAGTAACAAAATAATAACAAAAAAAAAACTCTCTCAACTTTTTTTATTAAAATATTGCCATATTTTGAAAACATAGAGAATAAATTTATAATAATAAATAATCAAATGAGGGATGCCAAACGCAAAAAACCAAAAGTCCCAAACATTTTAAATAAAATAATTTGTTATCTTTATTTTCTGAAAACCTCAAATTTTCATCCAAAAAAAAAAATTGTGAAAATTTATATATACATAAATACCATTCTCATCAAATTGCGTTTATTTATGTATGTAGCAATTATTAAATATTATTTGAGGTTTTCTAAAATTCATTGAATTTAAATTAATGTTTTCTGTAGTCCGATTCTGTAAATATCAACGATCCGACAATCGCAAAATATATCGACAGCTATTGTTGTTTGCACTAAGGATTAAGTGATTCACTAAGTACATACATCTTATCAGCAGTCGACAAATCTATTTTTCTATTTATTTAAATTGTAAACGAGTGGCATCTCTGTTAAAATAAGCGAAAAACACAAAGAATAGAAAAAAACAAATTACTTCGTGTTTGACAGGATGATTTTATGTTTATGTTTAATATCTTTATTTTTTTTACTAATATTTCTGTTTATTTATTTGAAAATTAAATAATGAATTTAATTTTTTTTATTTATATAAAAAACTTTTTTAATAAAAGCAAAATATATTCACCATTTTATGATTTTTATTTATGTATGACGATATTTCAACCTAAAAATTTAAGTTTTATCGATTGAATAAACAACACAAAAATGGTTGCCGTTTAGATAACAACAACAGCTGACTTCAACAATAGCGAATATCGTTTACAAATTTTACTGATAATTTTGCAATTTTCTTTTTTTACGATTCGTCTATCGTTAAAAGAAGTTACTGAATGGCGATATTTTATTTAAATGTAAATATTTTTTAAATGTAAACATATTTGGTGTTTTTTTTTTTTGGAATTTCAATTTGTGTTTAACGAATAAAATTTATATATTAAAGATGCAATTGATGTCTTCTAAATTTAAAATTATTATTTCCGACGTTTTGATATGATTTTCTAAAATTCAATTTATATTTTCTAATTTATAATCGGAAATTTTAACTGCAGTTTTTAGAATTGATATTTCCTTAAATTTGAATGAAAAATTTAAAAAGTGCAATTTTGTATTTAAAAATTAGATGTAATCGCAATCAGATATTTTGTAGGTCAGAATAATAGTTCTATATAACTATGTAGAACTGTTTTGAAAGCAAAAAACTCATTGATGAACTCGGTAAGACAGCACAAAGTTAATATGCCAAACTTATGCTCATATTTGTAGAAGAATAATGAAAAAACGTATGAAATAAAAGACCAGCCCGTGTATACTCTTAAGATTGTTCTGTATGATATCTAGTTGTAAATATTGACATTCATGTTAAAATAGAAATAACTATTGCAAAGCTAATTCGAACAAAAATTGTGGCGCTATCTACTGCGGCATAGTCACGCTGAGCAAAATGAAGTGGCACTCTGTTAATGCAAAAGAAATGTATTTTCCCCACAACAAAATATTGCAGAATTTTATGTAAATAAAATATTATACCGATTTATTTCTAACATGCAGTTACTATGTATATACATACATACATATATATGATATATGTATATTATTTGTATTATTTAATATGTGTATGTATGGATATGTAAATATTACACACAAAAAATTCAACATCAAACGTTATTTTTGTGTCTTTCTCTTAAAATAAATTAATAAATTTTTTTTTGCTAAATTTAGATAGTTTTTTTTTTTTTTAATTGACAACTAGGTATTTTAGCATTACTTGCTTTAGATGTTGGTGTATTTTTACTCCCTTTATATTAACTCGTAGTGTCTGCTTGTCGAACAAATTTTGGATCGATTTTAACTTTCCCGTGACCCAATCGATCTGAAATCTGCAGGCAAGCTCGTGGCAATGACAGAAATGATCTAACAAATTTTTTTAGTAATGCCAAAACAATGGAAACTTTTAAATTTTTCTACCAGAGTTGATAAAAAATGTACAAAGGGTATGTTTTTATTATATTATTAGCACAACGACCACAAAAACAACAAGTCCAGCTTATCCAGTCTTTTTAGGATGTTGCGTCTGGTCGCAACAGTTTTAATTCTTCCAAGCAGTGTTCAAGGTGCTCGGTTAGAATTGGGAATCAAAATAAAAAACAAGTTGATGTCTGTTAATCTAAATTAATTCTAAATATATTTACAATTTTGGGTTGTATTTACATAAAATAATTTATTATAATTTTCTAGTATGACTAATGTTATTTCTATGTTAGTTAATTGTCTGTTCAAATTTTTTTCCCAGTTTATATTCCTGAGTTTTTATTACATGTTGAAATATTTTCATTTAATCTAAGCCCAAGTTAATAAATGTGACACTTTCTATTAATGGTTTAAAATAACATTAATAAATAATAAATTGCAATAATGAATAATATGACGTCATTTCTGGTATAGTGTATATCATTATGATACACCATTGCCCTTAAGATTTAATATATGTTCGAAAATAAGTAAATTGAATCTTATTATATTAGGTTAAATGTTTTCTCTTATACAATTCAAATACATTATTATGATATATTTTTTATGGTTCCTTATATGGGCTTTGATTTTCCTTTCTAGATTCTAATTTTATTAATACTAAATCTCCTATCTGAAAATTACTACCATTTATGCTCTTGTCATATGTTAATTTTGATTTGCTTTTCCCAATATTTATTAGTTTCTTAACGTGTTCCAAAGATTTTCTTAATCTTAATTTTATTTTATTAGCATTTTCCTGAGTTTTGTATCTTATCTGTCGGCAATGCTTAATGTTTAATGACCTTAAATTTAGTTCAAGTGAATCACTATGCCAATCAACTAAACCGTTTTCTGGATCTTATTTTCGTTCCAGACGATTGTAGATATCAAATCTATAAACTTTTAGTGTCAATATCTCCTCCAAATATTCATCATGTGCCGCTAATAATTAAGATAACTAATTATAATTTTTTTTTACTAATTCGCAATCTTTAATGTCTGATAATTTCAATTTTAATATTTGTGATTTTGATATGCTTAATTCAATATTTAATTCCGTAGATTGGATGGGGATGTTCTCTGGGTGTATAACGTCAGTATGGTATGAAGTATTTTTGTCAAAAATCATATCTGTTTGTCGTGGTAACATTCCAAAACCTAAGCCGTATAAGCTTCCGTGGTATACTAGTTGTCTTAAAAAACTGAAAAATCGGCGTAATAAATTTCATAAGCGTTTTTTGGATTCGGGTGATTTTGAGTGTCGTGCAAAATTTTTCCATTACCAGCGTGAATTCAATTTCTTAAATAAATTTCTCTACAAACAATTTCTCCTTGATAAGGAGCAGGAAATGAAAAGTAATCCGAAAGCATTTTGGTCTTTCATTAAATTAAAGAAACAATGTTCTGATATTTCATCAACTGTGAGATTTGCCAACTTTATTTCCCAATGTTGCGATGATGCCGTGAACATGTTTGCATCATTCTTTGAATCAAATTTTGAGCCTTTAATGGTTAATGATTGTGCCTTTTCAAATCACTGCACTAGATTAGATGTTGGTTTTTTGATACTTTCTGAGGATGAAGTATCTGATGCAATTTGTCAAATTGAAAACAGCTTTAAATCAGATGTTGATGGCCTCTGCGCTCATTTTTTAAAAAATGTGCTCCTTCCCTAACATTTGCGCTGATATATATTTTCAATTTGTCATTAAAAGAGGGATGACGTCATGTGTTATAGACCAATCTCTAAGTTGTCATGTGTTTCTAAAATTTTTGAATTCGTAATATATAAAAATTTATTTTCCATACTAAGTCATGGATGTCTCCGAACCAGCATGGTTTCTTTTCCGGTAGATCTACTATAACCAACTTAGCGGTATTTAGTGAATATTGTTTAAGTGCTCTTGAGCATGGTAGCCAAGTCGAAGTAATTTATACTGATTTTTCTAAAGCTTTTGACAAATTGTCGCATTCCATTCTTTTTTCTAAATTGCAGCAATTTGGCTTTCATTTTAATTTTTTAAAGTGGATAAAGTCCTATATATCAAATAGAGTTTGTAAAGTTGTAATTGAATGATTTAAATCTAGGCCCTATATGCAAACATCGGGTGTACCCCAAGGTAGCGTATTGGGCACTTTATTTTTAATCTTTTTATCAATGATATTTCTCTTTGTTTTAAATATTCAAAATTTCTTTTATATGCAGATGATTTAAAAATGTATCTAAGAACAGATTCATTGAGGGATTGTTTTGATTTGCAAACTGACCTGAATAATCTTAATGAATGGTGTAAATAAAATAGCCTGCACTTAAATCTTGACAAATGCTTACAAATCTCTTTTTATAGGTCACTACATCCCATTACTTTTGTTTTTAATATAGATAGGTTTGCCCTGAAAAAATTTAAATCTAAACTCGATTTAGGTGTTGTATGTGATACTTCTATGTCGTTTGTACCTCATATCGAATACATAGTACATAAAGCTTATAAAATGTTTGTTTTATTGAAAATAAACTGCTCTGAATTTTCGGATCCATACACGCTAAGGAATATATATATTTCCTTTAAAGTTGGAATATGCTTCTGTTGTTTGGAGTCCTCATGTCTCAGTTTATATCTCTCGTATTGAGCGAGTTCAACGTAAATTTATTAAATTTGTGCTCAGATTACTAAATTATCTGGAATCTGTTCTCTATCAATCCAAATGACTTTTCATGGCCTACGGACTTTAGAATATCGCCGAATTTTTCAATTATGTTTACTTGTGTTTGATATAATCAATGGCAATTTGGATTGCCCTAATTTACTCGCACTAATTCCATTTTATATACCACCGAGAACTCTTAGATATGTTGATACTTTTAATGTCCCTATTCATCGTATGAATTATGCACTTAATGGTGTGTTAACTCGCACCTTTATTAATTTAAATAATATTTATTTGGATCTGCAGAAACAATCTAACTCTTTTATTGAATTTTGCACAACAAAAGATGATTTAAAGCTATTTCTTTTTACTGTATTACGATAAAATTAATGTAATATAAATAATTGTATTTTAACTCTATTTATACCCTATACCACTATGTGGTTTGGGTATAATGACTTTGTGCTGCTGTTTGTAACAACCAAAAATATTTGACCTAGACCCATCTTTAATTATACCGATCGAATCAGAATCACTTTTTGAGTTGATTTAACAATGTCCGTCCGTCCGTCCGTCCGTCCGTCGGTGTGTCCATGTAAACCTTGTAATCAAACTGCAGGTCGCAAATATGAATATATTTTGATGAAATTTGGTATATGAGCTTTCATCGCCCATGGGATGAACGCTATTGAAATTGGTGAGAATCGGTCCATGTTCAGACCTAGCCCCCATACAAATTACCCCTATGAAATCGACATAAATTGCAATAAGATCCAAATTGTCATATAGATCTTACTCAAATTGGGTTTGTATACGTTCATTACATCCATTAATGAGTAGTCCAAAAATGATCCCTTTGGCCCCATATAGACTGCTTCCCGATCTTCACTTAAATCTATTAAAAACAAAAATATTGCACTGATTCTTCTCAAATTTTGTTTGTATATATTTTTGCAAAATACAAGAGACTTTACCAAACATGATCAGATTGGTCCATTTTTGGACCAAGTCCCCATATAGATATAGCATCCGATATGAACTTTTTCATATCTGCAGCCAAAAAAATTAATAAAAATCCCACTAAAATTTGGTTTTTGCTTATTTTCTATGTCCAGTTAGTTGGGCCTAAGAGATAGGGTTTCTAAACGCATGGTATAGGGTATCATATAGTCGGTCTAGACCGACTATAATTTTCTTACTTGTTTATATATACATTTGTTACACTCTATATCTTTAATCATAGTTTGTAAGGAATTACTTCCATTGACTGAAATAAATAAAATTAAATTAAAGTTATTAAATTAAATGCTGCTAATTTGCCATAAATTAATTCATAAGGTGAATAATTACTGTTCACATACGGTGTTGTATTATTGCATATGTATAGTATGGAATAAATTTTTCCCATTCATAATCATCTACAAAATTCAGAAATACTCGTTTAATACTCTATGGTTGCGTTCGAGTGTACCTATGAATTGATGATGGTATGGTGCCGATAATGTTTGACTTATATTCAATAAATTACAAACTTCTCTAAGTAGTTCATTCTTAAATTCTGTTCCCCTATCAGACTTCAGAATCTTGAAAGATCCATTGTTCAACTAAAGTTTTGGCAATTGTTTTGACATCTTTTGTTTCAATCGGGTGTGCTACTATATATTTTGTCAATTCGCACTGCATCGTTAAGATATATCTATAATTATTTGTCATTCTTAATGGCCCAACTGTATCTATTTCAATTTCTTCAAAACTCGTGTTCGGATTACCAGTAATTATCATTTCCTCTTTGATATGTTTGGTTTGTTTATTTCTCAGGCATTTATCGCATGTGTTTATATAATCTCTTACCATTTTCCTTATATTTTTCCATACATAACGTTGTTTTAATTTTAAGACTGTTTTTCTAATAAAATGTCCTGACATTGGTGAATCGTGGAATTCTTTAATAATATTCATTTGAGACTTTTTATCCCTAATATGTTGCAACGGTTTATATAATATGATCAGTCTAGATTGAGCAATCAAAGTGACAACATCTCTATCGCGTGTTTCTTCTTTAGCTAAAAAGTAAAATCCATAGTGCATTTACATAGCAATAACTATTTAAAAAAAAAAAACAGTTAAAAACAACAAAACTCAAAACAATTAAGAATTCTCTTTAATACGTATTCTTCTTTCATAATAAAAATAGAAAAAATAAAACATTGACTGTTGAATAAAATCAACTACAATGAATGAACCTCCCAATATTGGGAACAAAATTTCTCTTCCCCAACCCAGCTTTATGCTGGATAAGGAAAGATATCTCAAAAACCCCACAATTGGACCAAAATACCTACTAATGACCAGAATCAGTACAAACCCTACCGAAAATAGTGACAAAAAAACAACAAAAAGCTACGAAAATGATACTAAATGTTCGGAAAGTTTAACCAATGTATCACCCTTTTTGATCAAAAAAGTCATTGATAATGTCTGTGGGGAAATTGATATGTGCAAAAAACTACAATCTGGAACCATCTTGATGAAAACCAAAAACTTCGCTCAAGCAAACAAATTGGTAAAACTTGTATCCCTCTCCCCCACCATTAATGTGGAAGTTAAGGAACACAACACACTTAATTACTCCAAAGGAGTAATTTACTGTAACGACCTAAGAAATATTACGGAAAATGAAATTCAAGAGGAACTAAAAACTCAAAAAGTCACCGAAGTTAAAAAAATACTAAAAAAAGAAAACGATAATTTGGTTGAAACAGGCCTAGTTATATTAACATTTGCCTCAATAGACCTCCCAGAATCTATTAATATTGGCTACCAAATTACTCGTGTAAGACCCTACATCCCACTTCCTCTTAGATGTCACAATTGTTTTCGCTTTGGTCACATTTCTAAATTTTGTCAAAATGACAAACTATGCATAAACTGTGGAAACATTGATCACTTAGCTGAAAATGAAATTTGTGAAAAAATAAAAACATGCAATAACTGTGAAGAAAACAAGCTAAGCAATACTATGCACTCAGTTATCAGCAAAAGTTGTCCAATTTTTATAAAACACAAAGAAATCCAAGCAATAAAAACACTAGAAAAAGTAGACAACAAAACTGCCGTCAAAAAATACAACGAGAGACACTCACAAGCCAGCTACTCAAATGCAGTAAGACCAGCCGTAGTCTACGATACACCAACAACTGTAATACCATTCACATCAAACAACAACATTCCCAAAACAACCACCAACTATAGTAATACTACAATAACAACAAACCCCACATCGAACCCAACAACAAATAATAAACAAAAAGACGACACCAAAACTACAATCGAGAAAAAAACAACTAACCCAGCAAATACAGCAACGAAAGTAAAAATTCTACCTATAAAAACAACACGCCGTACAAGAAGTCAATTTCAAGCTAACGCAAAGAGGAAAAAAACTGCAAAGGAGAGTCAGGAGAGCCAACAGAGTGATGATAGTAATGTAATGGAATAATAAACATTAAACTAACACCTTGGGGGCCGTTGATAGGGAGGGTGACCCGACTGTTCGAGCCAGGCAAAAGCCTTGCATTGATACGCCGAGGATAATGACGTATTACTTTAATGTACAACGCATTATTGACCCCCTCCGCTGCCGATATTGAGGACAAGTCTGGTTCGATTGGCGGATAATTCCTCCCTATGAACGGCCTTCCAATTAAAATATTATATTACATATTTATATTATATACATTTATTGTAACAAATTTTGTAAACATCATTTTTAAGCCAACAACACTAATACTGTAGTTCTTAATATATTAAGTAACTCAAAAACAATTACAACACTAACATCCATTTTTATATATTACTAATATGTCACTAAAAATTCTACAGTGGAATATAAAAGGTTACATAAACAACTATAACGAACTACAAATCCTCATAAAAAAATACAATCCCAAAATAATATCCTTACAGGAAACACACTTACAAAATATAAATAATATCATAATACCTATATCCTTCAAGATGTACTTATCAAACTCAACTCACAATGCCTTCGGGGGCTCAGCCCTTCTAATACATAGCTCCATTCATCATGAAACAATAGACATACAAAGTAATTTCGACTCTACTGCAATACTTATTCACTCAAAAAAAAATTTTGTAATCTTCTCCACATACATTCCTCCAACAAAATCATTCAATTATAATAACCTTTTACACTTATACAATACCAGACACCCAATATTAATTACAGGCGACTTTAACAGCTGGCACACTAACTGGGGTTCACGAGTAAATAACAAAAGAGGTGAAACATTAGCAAAATATATAACTCAATCAAGACTTACTATTTTAAATAACGGTTCTCCAACACATCTTTCTACACACAAAACTTTTACGAATATAGATCTTTCAATTGTCTCCTCAACGCTTACCATTTACACACAATGGTCAATCGATTCAGACCTGTATGGCAGTGACCACTTTCCAATACTCACAACACTCTTTCCAAACGACGCAATCCAAACGAATTCAATAAGTAGACCCCGCTTCAATCTTAAACGTGCAAATTGGATCAATTATAGTAATCTATCGGACAGATACAGCAGTAGCCGACCAGTAAGCCACAACATTAATAAAGAAGCTGCCAATATACACAAAATAATATTACAATGTGCCAACGAAAGTATACCACAGCACAAAATATCTGCCCACAACCCTTCAGTCCCTTGGTGGTCAAGAACATTAGAAAAATTAAAGACAAATAAAAATCGCCTTTTTTACAAATTTAGAAATAATATTTCAACCGAAAACGAATTAAAATTTAAAAAGGCAAATGCAATATACAAAAGGGAAATAAAAATTGCAAAAAGAAAATCAATTAATGACTTTACATCCGATATTAACCCTCAAACACCTTCAGAAAAAATATGGTCAAATATTCGAAGATTTTGTGGTTTAAAACCAAAAATTCCAATACATTGCATACAAAACGGTTATAATACCAGCAATACTACCACGGACTCAGGTCTTATTGCCAACATTTTCTGTGATTACTGGTCAAACGAATCTAGCGATAATAAATTTTCTGATACTTTTCAACAATTTAAACAATCAGTAGCAACTAGGGAAAAACATCTTATTCCAAGTAAAAACGCTGCTTATATAGAAGAAAAAATAACCATGGTGGAGCTCTCCATTGCACTAAACAGACTAACTGGTAAAACCCCTGGTATGGATCGTATATCATACCCCATGATAAAAAATCTATCAAAACAAGTACACACGAGACTAATTCTACTTTATAATAATATCCTCGATAACTACATTCCCCAAATATATAAAACTAGTCTTATTATACCAATACTTAAACCAAATAGTGACAAAACCAAAATACCATCTTATAGGCCTATTTCTCTCAATCCATGCTGCTCAAAAGTTCTAGACAAAATAATAGCAAACAGGCTCTGGTGGTTCGTCACCACAAACAAATTGCTTAACAGTAATCAATATGGTTTCATAAAGGGAAAATCAATTTCTGACCCCTTACTCCTTTTAGATTTCAAAATCAATCAAGCTCTACGAAACAAAAATCATTTATCGCTAATCTCATTGGACTTTGCCAAAGCGTTTGATAAAGTAGGAATGCATACAATTCTAAATCAACTTGAGGAATGGAAAATAGGCCCAAAAATATATAATTATATAAAAAACTATTTAACCGAAAGAAAAATACTGGTAAGGAATAACTCCTACCACTCAAAGACTAAACCTCTAGAAAATGGCATTCCTCAGGGTTCACCGCTCTCGGTTATTCTTTTCTTGATAGCGTACAACAAACTTTCGAACATTATATCATTACACAAGGAACTAGACTTTGTGGCATACGCAGATGATTACGTTATAATAAAAAAACTTAGCAAAATTAAAAACCAAAACATTGACTTAAACGATTTGATCTCGAATATAACTAATTGGTGCATATTCTCAGGAGCACAGCTATCTATAAACAAATGTAAACATCTACATATATGTAGAAAACAAAATTGCAACCCTAATTTACATTGTGGTAATACTTCAATTGAAACAATCAATGAACTGAAAATACTTGGAATTACCTTCAACAACCGATACAGATGGAATTCACACATCGCTAACCTTAACTCTACACTTTCCAAACGATTAAATATCATTAAATGCCTCTCGTCCAGTAAGTTTGGCTGTAACACAGCATCCCTCTTAAATATCCTCAATTCGATCATTATATCCAAAATTAACTACGGCATCTATTTATATGGGTTTTCTCCTAAGAGCAACTTAAATAAAATAAAAACAATATTTAATGCAGCCATACGACTGTGCCTAGGAGCCTTTAGAACGACCCCAATTAGAAACATGTTATTTGAAGCAAATGTAATGTCAATCGAACAATATCGTGACTTTGTAACAACTAAACTTTTTAAATCTATAATGTTCAGCGACCGATCTCCACTATCCAAGATTTTAAAAAAATCTATCAATCATAAATACTTCCACAAAATACCATCAACACTTACTCGCGTTGTACAATTATGTGAAAACTTTAACATACCATACAACATCAAACAACAATATCCGAATAAATTTCCTAACTGGCACATCAACCCAATTACAATTAACACATCCCTCAATGAACTGAAAAAATCCTCAACAAATACAGAAATATATCAACAAAGATTCCAAGAAATCCAACATAACCTTAACGACCACGAATTCATCTTCACAGATGGCTCTAAAAGTGCCAAAGGCACTAGCTTTAGCGTTGTAGACAAACACAAAACATTAATTAATTCTATTCTACCCGAATTCAGCACTAATTTCTCTGCTGAAATAATAGCAATACACGAGTCTGTCAAATATATTAGGGGATTCATGGGTAAATTCGCAATTTGTACAGACTCTCTCTCTGCTCTCGATGCCATAAGAAACTGCAACAATGATCAATTTTACCCAAACATGATTAGACAGTCCATTATTGAAAGACAGCCTAACATTAAACTTATCTGGATCCCAGGCCACTCTGGAATAAAGGGCAATGAGGCGGCGGACGAAGCCGCAAAAGGAGCTTTAACTGCCCCCCTCATAACTACACCAAATCTATTTGCTGACGACATAAAAAAATTTATAAAGAACTCTTTCAAAAATAAAATTAACGACAATTGGAACAATACCTCTGACTGGTACAGAAAAATTAACCCCAACAAAGTCAACGCCTACAAACTATTTAAAAACATAAACCACAATCTACTATCAAGAAGAGACCAAATTAAAATAATAAGACTAAGACTAGGTCACACTAGAATCTCCAATGCTCATCTAATGGATAAGAACTTGCCAAAGCACTGTCCATTCTGTGGATTTAACCCAATAAGCCTTGATCACCTTTTTTTAAACTGTCCCCACACTAATAAATTTAAAAACGCTAACCTCAGTAACAACGACCTTTCACATCTAATAGACGCTACTATGACCGACGGCAACATTAAAACCTTTTTAAATTTTTTAAAGAATTGCAACCTTTATAATTCCATTTAATACTGATAAAAATATTGAGCTTAGGGCCATCGTTGCCATAGCTCTCCTCTCTATTATTATACTAATAATTTACTTATAAGTATAATATGTAAATAAATAAATAAAAAATAAATATAATATGATATTCAATTGCTCAAAAGCTTCATCTTCTTCCTTTTATCTTTTTTGTATATAACTTCGAAATCATAGTCTGACAGATCTATACGTATACGTGTCAGTTTGGATGAGGGGTTTTTGTGAGTAAAAAGTGATGCTAGCGGTCTGTGATCTGTTACCACAATAAATGTTTTGCCAAAAATATAGGGTCTGAAGAATTATATTCCCAAATGTATGGCAAGAAGCTCTTTTTCAATTACAGGCTTGTTTAAATCATGTTTTCCTAATGTTTTGCTTGCTTTTGAAATTGGCAAATTTTCTCCTACCTTTCCTTTTGATAATACAGCTCTTAATACATAGTTTGATGCATCAGTGGTTAATATAAAAGGTTGTTCAAAATCTGGGTATTTTAGAATTGGGGGTTTATCAATTTTTTCTTCAATAACTCAAAAACTTGTTGACATTCTTCTTCTTTGTTCATTAAAATGATAAAGATCGAAAATATTGATCACTAAAATGATAAAGATTAAAATGATAAAAATTGATCGTTAAAATGATAAAGATCGAAAATATGTTCAGTCGGAGCATGTGCACAAATTAGGCTAATGTTAAAAAATTTATCTTCGATGCGGATTGCGGCGAGTCTTTTCTCGACAGGTGTAAAACCGATGACAAGGTTACGTAGAGTTTGCCGACTACAAAATCGCAACCAACCTCGTGCTTTTCTAAACTGCAGCTATAATAAACATCGCAAGTTGCCCTCTTAGCATATTCTTGTCTGACCACCGTATTTCCTGGATCGTGGTTATGTCAGCCTTACAGGTTTTGAGAACATTTGCCAGCTGGATAGTTGCACCTGCCGGGTAAGGGTTCGAACATTCCAGGTACAAAACCTTAAATCGTGATCCTTAATTCGTTTAAGGGAATTGTTAATAATAGAATAAATAATACCAAGAACCCGAAAGAAATGTGGAATAGAATTAAAGACTTAAATTCCTAAGAAAAATAAAAATGTGATAACCACCAAATAGCCACACAATTTATTACTTAAGTCAATAAGTGATACAATAGAAAATGTGCAATACGAAAATGAAATTACTGTAATAAATAATAAATTTAAATTCAGCGCAATAACAATTCAAGACCTTAAAACTATATGTAAGAACCTGAATAACAAACCAGATTTTAATAAATTTTCAAAGAATATAATTATGGATAATTGGAATATTGTAGGTAAATATGTATAGACTTAATATTATTAGTAAATCGTTCGAAACCGGGGTTTTTCCTGATAGTTGGAAATATTCAATGGTAACACCAGTGGAAAAAGTTCCAAAAACAAATAGATGCTAAGAATTCTGTTCATTAAACACACTAAAACGTGCGAAAACATTCTTGAGAAAATTGTAAAGGAACAACTCGAAAAATACATGGAAGTAAATAAACTTTTTTCAAAATATCAGTCAGGATTTAGAAAAAATACTCGTGCAAAACGACAGTCAATTATGTTATAAATAGATGGAAGTATATATATTTCTGGATTTTAAAAGAGCGTTCGAGACTATTGACAGAGAAATATTAATTCAAAAACTATACATGTATGGTGTTAGGGAAAACGAATTGATGTGGTTTAAATCATATTTGACAAATAGAAAGCAAATAACAGAGATTAATGGCGTGAAATCAAATGAGATTTATAACGAGTATGGTGTACTCCAAGGTTCTATTCTAGGAGCATTACTATTTATAATATATATTAACGACCTACCAAACATCTTAAGCAATTGCGAAATTATCTTGTATGCAGATGACACATTATTTTATGCAGAAGGAGTCACGAATGAACAATGCCCGAATAAATAAATGCGTGACATAAATAATATAAATAAGTGCCTAAAAATGAACAGACTAAAACTAAGCGAAAAAAAACAAAACTGCTTGAAATAAATATGAACAGCGACTTAGTCTTTAAAATAAATAACGAACCAATAGAAAAGGTAAATGAAATAAAATACCTCGGTTTTATAATCGATGAGGACTTAAAATTTAAACAACACGTCGAATATATATGTAAGAAAATGGCGAAAATCGGATTTTTTAAACGGGTTAGAAATAAAATATCGTTAATAACTGCAATAAATATATATAACTTGATTATAAAACCACATTTTGAATTTGGCTTACAATTTTATATACATGTTATACATCAAATCAAATACATAGATTACAAAAATTGCAGAATAAAATTGAAATTTATTTGATACACTCCAATACAAACAATGCTCGACACATTAGAATGGCTTAATGTTCAACAAAGGCTGGAAGTAAACACAATCAACTTTGTTCAGAAAATTAAAATTGGAAATGCACCAGATTAGCCCATACAACCTGAGAAATGCAGATGAATTCAGATTTCCCAGTACTACAACAACAGCTATGCGACGATCACTTTTCTTTAAGGGACTAAAGTTATACAATATGCTACCGAATAGTGTAAAAAATTAAAGAAATATTAATATATGTAGAAGAAATATCACACAATTTGTTAGACATAATTTGATTTACTTGAGTTTATAAATAACTAGCTGGACCCGGCAAACGTTGTTTTGCCCTCAATGAATTTTTATTTTAGTTAGAATCTGTATATACCTATATAAAATGTGTGACGAAGATCTCCAGATAATAAAATGAGAGCTTCACCAAAAAATCTTTCATTGCCTTTCAAATCTTTTATCAAATCAAATCACAATGTTTGTGAGCCATGGTACATTCATCCCAAATAAAAATACTGCATTTTTGCAGAACTTTTGCCATACCGGAATGTTTTTTGATATTACAGACGGCATTCTCATTTTTTTGTACGTTTAACGGTGATTTGAGTGCTGAATGAGCTGTGCGGCCACCATGCAATAATGTAGCGGCTTTTTCCTTCTTTTTCGTTAGAATATTTATATATAAAAACGTTTGTGAGTTTATTTATTAAAATTTATATAAATTTGACAACTCATTATTTTTCGAACGACAGCGCCATCTGCCGGGTCCAATAAAAAAATGTTTCTAACATACATATATGTACGTTCTTAGTTTCATTAAAATCACACCATAAATAAGAATATTCGAAATAACTTTACCCAGCGCCACCTATCGGGTCCATTTATACATACAAAAATTTCTTATGACGAAACATACGTTCATTCTGAATTGCAGTCAAATCGCGCTGAAAGTAAAAATTTTTGTTTTTAACTTGACCCCAACGCCAGCTAGAGGGTAAAAACTAAAAAAAAAAACACAGAAGAGCTCGAACCGAACCTATGCTGGAAATCCTACCTCGACAGCTCTTATGGTTCCGGAGATCATTCGTTACAATCGAATGCATCAACGTTTTTATATATACGCCACGCCCCTTTGCCCACTAACAACTTTATATAGCTAAGGTCTTATTATTTCGCAAAAATATCCTTTTGTGAAAATTTCATGACGATCCTTCCAGTAGTTTAGAAGATATTACGATTTTTTATTTTTCTAAAAAGGGGCGTGGTCCCGCCCACTTTTCTTCTTGTATGTATTTCTATTCATGCTAATACCATATGTACAAATATGACTGCTGTAGGTAAAAAAATTCCCGTGATATGACTTTTTCAAATTTTTGGTTATATGGGCGTGGCACCGCCCCTTTGTCCAATCAAAAATTTATATAGCATATTATTCCTTCCAGAGTCACAGTAACACGCTCTGAAAATTTCAGGAAGATCGGTTCTTTGGTTTGGCCTCCTATAAAGCACAAACAAACACACATTCATTTTTATATATATAGATAGATTGAAAGCAGATTAATTATGATTTAAGATAAAATGGGGCGAAAAAGGGGGACTTGGTAATAAAAAAATGTATGGCTACCTTACCTGTAGATAAAAAGTGTATAAAACTTTAGATAAATACATATTACAAAAAAATTATTTTGTATAGCAAACATTGTTAGTGGTATAAGTAAAAAAAAGGGGGCGGTGAAATGGGCGTGGTTCATAGTTATATGGCGACGTTAACAGTATTAAGAGCAATATACTACCAAATAAAAAAATCCGTTGGAAGGAACAAATTTGTACAGAGAAAAAAAAGTTTAAAACTTTCAAACAAAATTTGGCGTGAAAAGGGGCGTGAAAGGGGGCGTGGCGTAAGAAATGTTTATTTCTACCTCGCCTGGAGTATAATGTGTATACAATTTGAAGTAAATCTGTTAAAAACTATATGGGAGCAATTACATAATTTTAAAAAAGTGGGCGTAAAAGTGGGCGTGGTCAAAAAAAAAGTACCCTATTAATCATGCCAGAGTCCCAGTTAAATGCTGTGAAAATTTCAGGAAGATCGGTCCAGAGGTTTGGTCTCCTATAAGGTACACACAAACAAACAAACAAACAAAAAAACAAACACACATTCAATTTTATATATATAGATAAGTAAAAATATATATATCATAAACAAAATAATTTTAAAGAATTGTAAATACTCCTAATAATAAATAAATAAAAATTGTGTTAAGAAATGACTGATTGTTTACAAAAATTGAAATACTAAAAATTTTGTATATTTTCAAAGAATCATAACGGTACTGCATATTTGGAAAAATTTGAATGAATCAACAATCAATATTATCAATATTTAATAATTTTGAATGGATTGTTAAGGAAAATTATGATAAATGGTTCGATTTTTTAATAAAAACCCGAAACGGGCTTTTAAAATAATCGTGCATTAGGCAAAAGTTTCTCGGGAAATGTTTTACCTGGTTATACTGATCCTAACAAGGCAGCTCAAAAAATTTAAGAAAAGTGCAAAAGGCGCCGGATCCAAATTCCAAAAAGAATATCGTAATTTCATCTCCAAGTATGAGTGCTGCATTGTGGACAATGAAATGGAGCACTACTCAAGCTAACAAGAGTGGATTTCAGTGTAGCTGATTCTAGAAGGAATGTCCGTTAATAATGTAAGACAAAAAAACGAAGTTCACTTTTTACTTTCGCAGCCTGGTTGTAGTCGTGGGAAAAGAAGCAGTTCATGTGTGGCAACCGGTACGATAAAACCGATTTGTAAATTAAAGAATGCTTGCGAAAGATACTACTTTCAGCAGCATTAAGTTTTGTAAGTTTTTGGTCTGATCTTGCATCATGTCAGTACAGTAAATAGATGTTGAATGGCTCAAAAAGGAAAGTAATGTCAATTTCGTACCAATAGAATTCACCCTACTGCCGAGCACTAGAGAGTGATGAAGTACAAAGCAAGTCGACAACAATACCACACTTTTTGTTTGGAAATGGTCTGTATCCAGCAAAAGAATCACTGAGCGTACTATAAAAGCGCGTTTCGGAAAAACAAAACAACTAATTTTGCAAATATTATGTGATATGTTAAATGAAGTAACATTTCCAACCATTAGGTTTAATTTTTATTAAAATAAGTTATTTCGTTTAAAAGTTATTGCGATAAATTTATTTTGCAATTTTTATATGCGCAATCCTTATTATCATTTACCATTTTACCAAACTTTACACGAACCTTTCTGTGTGAAACGCAATAAAAAAAGTTATAGTGTAAAATTCCACTAGTTATAACATATGTGAACAAAATATTTGAAAATGGCAACAACTTGATGAACTTAATGCTAAATTATTACAACACAATGCTTTTTTACCATATTTAGAGGTGTCTCCATATCTTAGGCTATATCTTTGACCCAATGACGAAATAATAACAAATAATAATTATTGTAATTATTATCTATATAATCTTAATATATAAAAACGTTGATGCGTATGTTGGTACTCTAATAACTGTTGAACCACTAATGCTAGCGACTTCGTATTCATACCATATGTTCCTTTGGTTCTCCGATTTGCATAACTTTTTTTTGGACCCGATAGGTGGCGCTGGGGTCGAGATTTTCCCAAAAAATTTATTTACGGTCCAATTTAGCTCAAATTCGCAACATATATTATGTACATAAAACTAAAGATGCTGACAAAGTTTTACACCTGCAGGTGGCGCTGGTGTTAAAATATTCAAGAAAACGTATATTTTTTTTCATAATATTATTAAATGCAATGTATTTAAGGCACAGAATCTTCTGAATAGCTTTTCGGGTGACACTGTAGTCTGATATTTGATTTTTGATCTGTGGGCGGAGGGGCATGGCGAAATCAAATTTTAGTATTGTAGCTAGATATTTGCTAAAATTTTCGAGGGAGTTCGTGCTTTACTTTTGCCCGACACTCGGTATTAAAATTTAGATGCAATATAAAATCCAGATGTTTTCTTCGGGCCAGCAATGCGGACCGGACTCAGCTAGTTTTTTATAAAAATAAAAAATCTTATTTTTCGATCTTTATCATTTTAATGATTGAGTTTGAAATTATTCAGGCTCAAGATCAAATGTTTTTACTTTAAATAAAGCAAAAACATTGGCACATTTGTTTCAAAAAATTGATCTATATTCTGCATGACAGGTTATACAGCTGTTTCAGGAAGAGTCACCAACCCTCATCAGTAACCAAAAGCAGTTTGATCTTGAGCCTAAATAATTTCAAACTCAATCAATAAAATGATAAAGATCGAAAAATAAAATTTTTTATTTTTATAAAAAATAATAAAATTGAAAATACGGAGGGCACGCCGTTAACGCTAACTGTAAGTTTAGCAAAAACAAATTGTTTTTCTTGTTTTTTCAAGACAAAAACAAACATGTATATTGTAGTATGCAATGTGTACTCGTATACAATCATATTTGTTTCAAAGTTGTTCTATATTTTAGTTTGTTATATTGGAAGAGGCTTAAATAGTATAACTTTTGCTTGAATTATCATTTGGTTGTTTTCAGCAAATATATATGAATTCAACTTTTTACCAAACAAACTATCAACTGCTTTTGGTTACTGATGAGGGTTGGTGACTCTTCCCGAAACAGCTGTATAACCTGTCATGCAGAATATAGATCAATTTTTTGAAACAAATGTGACAATGTGTTTGCTTTATTTAAAGTAAAAACATTTGATCTTGAGCTTGAATAATTTCAAAATCAAATGATAAAGATCGAAAATAAGATTTTTTATTTTTATAAAAAATAATAAAATTTTTTTCTTAATATTATTTATTTAATTTAATTAATTTAATTTAAATCTTCACTTTCTATTTTTAAAAATTTGTTCACTTAATTGTTTATTTCTTCTCAATATTTAATTTTTTTTTTAGAAAAATGTCTATTATACTGCGTTTTGCGGGCTTTCCAAGTTGCGGCTTTACGTACACTTCCGTTTATCCCTTAATGACTATTATTGCTCTTGAGAAGAACTTAACTTGTTTTTCCAAAAATTAAAAAGGAACTTTAAGAAATCGGGGAAAAATTCTTTATTTTTTAATGTTTTGCTAAACTCATAACTTCATTATTATTCAACGCTAAATTTTCTAGTGATTTATTAAAACTACCCTAACAGCCAGCCACAGGTTGTTGTTGATTTTAATGTCACGCCAACGCTAGCGACTGTGTCAGTATATGAACAAAGCTGAGTTGCGAATTGTGTATCAAATATCAGCAGACGCAATGTCAGGTTTGTGAAAGTGTGAAACTATTTGCTGTTTTTTAAACAATTATTTTAATATCAACTTATACGCTATACCACAAAAGTCTACGGAGGATCATAAATTTTTATGTTGTATGATTCTTACAAACTAATAAAGGTAAGTCTCAAATTTGAGCAAAATCCATCACAGTCCATTGACTTTTGTAGTATATAGTATATTCTGTGGATTGAAACTATAATATAACGAAAAGTTCTCAATTTAATACTTTTGGCGAAAATGCATGATTTAAAAGATCTGTTTTTTTAAATTTTGTTTAACCACTGTGCATATGTATATCAATTTTTACGGATTCAGTGATTACAGAATTATAAAATTTAAGTTATTTCTGATAATTCGTTATTGCTTTACTTGACTGAATATCCATTTCGAACTCAATGGTCACAATAACATAAAATATTACTATGAAATAATTAATTTCAGCTAGATTAGAATTTTGAACAACGAGCCGACACAGTCCTTAAGGGCACATCTATTTAGGTTATTTCCTTACCAGATTTTAATTATTTATTTAAAAGTAATATGACATCCAAAGATAATAATACAGTGGTTTCCCAGTTTAGAAATCATACATTTTTTCTGTAGTTCAGTTTTTTCCCTCTGGAGTCACTAAAATAATTTTTAATCTATTTTTTGAAATCAGAAACTTAGAAATAGTTCGACTATTTTCAACCTAAATTATTTTGAATTGTATAATTTTATATTTGTGCATATGGAGGATTTTGCTATGCCATATTAACTGGATAAAGCCGGTAAACATTCACATTTTACATAATCTTTCGCAAACCAATAGTAACGATGCAACTTACATGGAAATAAAAATATCAATTTAATCAAAACAAATCCAACGTTTTGAAGATAAATTGGAAAAGCAATTATTAAGAAACTCTTTAATTTCTTTTCTGTTTCTATTTGGTATTCAATATCGTATTCTAAACAAAATTTTTTTGATTACTCATCATCTTCTCTTCTCTCTTCTCTTTTTTTTAAATATATTTACGCTGATCCCTGACTCACTGACTGACTGATTGATTCTGTAACGCTGAAATAATACTCATAGCACTCCCTACAAAGCTATGCGAAATACACAAACAAAATTTAATTTTTCTCATTTAATACAAACCCACACACTATTTTCTCTCTTCTATGTTACCGACCAGTGCTGCTAATAAAATCATCTGAAAATCGACAATTTTAGAAGCTAAATCGCTAAAATCGTCATTTTTATACCCTCCACTCCAGTGCGCAGAGGGTATATATAAGTTTGTCATTCCATTTGTAATAATTATAAAAAAAATTTTGGACCCCATAAAATATATATATTTGTGATCCTTATAACAACCGGAGTTGATATAGCGATGTCCGTCTGTCCGTCTGTGGAAATCACGATGACGTTATCAATCGGGCAGCTAGGGTGCTCGTTGACATAAAAAATGATTCATTAATATCCTGAAAAGTTTGTTGTTTAAAATCGTCCAAATCGGTCGATTAGGGCCCGAGATTTGAATGAAGAACTAAAAAAAGTCTTGAAAAAATATAATATTCTATGTTGTTCTTGTCACGATCACGCCCTGAATAGTGCAGCTACAGTGATCATTTTTAGTGAGAATGATTCACCAAATTCATGGGAAGATTTCTGTTTCAAAAATCATTAAAATCGGTGGAACAGGTCCAGGGAAATCTCTGAAAAAGTAAAAAAAAAAAATGAAAAATATGATGTTTCTATATTGTTCTTGTTGTTATTCTAAATAATGTTGTGTTGTTGTCATAGCTGGACTTGTTGTTATTGTGGTCGTTGTGGTAATAATATATTAAAAACTAACCCTTTGTACATTTTTTTATTAACTCTGGTAGAAAAATTTAAAATTTTCCATTCTTTTGCCATCACTCTAAAAATTTGTTAGATCATTTCTGTTATTACCACGAGCCTGCCTTCAAAATTTCAGACCGAATGGCTCACGGAAAATTGGTTAAAATCGATCCAAAATTTTTTCGACAAGCAGACACTACGAGTTAATATAAAGGGAGTAAAAATTCACCAACATCTAAAGCAAATAATGCTAAAATATGTACCTAGTTGTTAATAAAAAAAAACGACGTAAATTTAACAAAAAAAAATTTTACGTATAAATTTATTTAAAGAGAAAAACACAAAAATAACGTTTGATTTTGTATTTTTTGTGTGTAATATTTACATAAACATATTAAATAATACAAATAATATACATATATTCTATATATTCTATATATATATATCCATAACAACTGCATGTTAGAAATAAATCGGTATATTATTTTATTTACATAAAATTCTGCAATATTTTGTTGTGCGGAAAATACATTTCTTTTGCATTAACAGAGTGTCACTTCATTTTGCTCAGCGTGACTATGCCACAGTAGATGGCGCCACAATTTTTGTTTGTTCTAATTAGCTTTGCAATAGTTATTTCTAATTTAACATGAATGTTAATATTTTCAACTGGATATCATACAGAACAATGTTAAGAGTATACACGGGCTGGTCTTTTATTTCATACGTTTTTTCATTATTCTTTTATAATTATGAACATAACTTTGGCATATTAACTTTTTGTTGTCTTTACAAAATAGAGTTACCGAGTTCATCAATGAGTTTTTTGCTTTCAAAACAGTTCTACATAGTTATATAGAATTATTATTCTGCTTTACATACAAAATATCTGATTGAGATTACATCTAATTTTTAAAAATTGTTTATAATTACTAAAGCACTATTATTCACATAAATACAAAATTGCACTTTTTAAGTTTTCCGTTCAAATTTAAGAAAGTATCAATTCTAAAAACTAAAATTAAAAATTTCCAATTATAAATTACAATTAATTGAATTTTTAGAAAATCATATCAAAACGTCGGAAATAAAAATTTTAAATTTAGAAGATATCAATTGCATCTTTAATATATAAATTTTATTCGTTAAACACAAATTGAAATTCCAAAAAAAACACCAAATACCTATGTTTGCATTTAAAAAATTTTTACATTTAAAAAAAATATTGACATTCAGAAGAAATTAATAGCTTTTCATTATCGCGATTCAAAAACTTCTTTTAACGATAGTCGGATCGTTAAAAAAAGAAAATAGCAAAATTATCAGTAAAAATTTTAAACGATATTCGCTATTGTTAAAGTCAGCTGTTGTTATTATCTAAACGACAACCATTTTTGTGTTGTTTATTCAATCGATAAAAACTTACATTTTTAGGTTGAAATGTCGTCATACATAAATAAAAATCATAAAATAGTGAAAATATTTTGCTTTAATTAAAAAACTTTTTTATATAAATAAAATAATTAAATAGCATATTCAATTCATTATTTCATTTTCAAACAAATACACAGAAATATTAGTAAAAAAATAAAGATATTAAACATAAACATAAAATCATCCTGTCAAACACGAAGTAACTTGTTTCTATCTATTCTTCTTTGTGTTTTTCGCTTATTTTGACAGAGATGCCACTCGTTTACAATTTAAATAAATAGAAAAATAGATTTGTCGACTGTCGTTAAGATGTATGTATGTACTTAGTGAATCACTTAATCCTTAGTGCAAACAACAATAGCTGTCGATATATTTTGCGATTGTCGGATCGTTGATATTTACAGAATCGGACTACAGAAAACATTAATTTAAATTCAATGAATTTTAGAAAACCTCAAATAATATTTAATAATTGCTAACATAAAAATTGTTACATAAATAAACGCAATTTGATGAGAATGGTATTTATGTATATATAAATTTTCACAATTTTTTTTTGGATGAAAATTTGAAGTTTTTCAGAAGATAAAGATAACAAATTATTTTATTTAAAATGTTTGGGACTTTTGGTTTTTTGCGTTTGGCATCCCTAATTTGATTATTTATTATTATAAATTTATTCTCTATGTTTTCAAAATATGGCAATATTTTAATAAAAACGTTAGGTTAGGGCGAGCTATTTATTTAGCAAAAACTAAATTAAACGCATGAATATAGGTATATAACCTAAATGCATGCCGAACAGCAAGCACGATGACAAAAAATCAAACACCAAAATAAGAGAAAAGACGAAAACCAACCCAAAGAATTTGCCGAAATAATTTGGTATTAAGTTTAACAAATTGTTTACTTTTTCATTTACATTTATTATCAAGACTCAAACCGAGGTGGAGGGTATCAAATATTCGGCACAGCCGAATTTATATATATATATATATTTCATATTACGAATATTATTACAGCATTGGTTATTTCTATATATAAAAGTGTATTAGTGGTGAAATTTCAACGAAAAAAATTTAACACAGCAATCAACTAAATAATTTTATTGACATGTATCTATAGCTGAAACATATAATATAGGTTTAAAGTATCGCCGTAATCAAAACTTAAATCTTAAATAGAGATGCTATTCAAGGTATTTCCGTTTTGAAATGACTTGACCCAGAATTAAACCTATACATATATTGTAATTTCCATTTACACTGAACAAAAACTATCAATTTTCGATAAACAACCCATTAATTGTTAACCCTTGGAATCGTAATATTTATACTACTGAAAATTTTAAATCTTCAATCATCATTTTAACAAATTTAACAAATCATATTTACAAATTTGAAAATCGTCGAAATTACAACAAGTTGGCAAAATTGGCAACAATGCTAACGACAATAACAATACATATGCAGATTTCGTGATACTTATGGAATAAGTTGAGCGCAAAAATGCTTACAAAAAAACTGATATCTATTCAATTTCTTCTTTAAATTCCCATTGTTGGTCAATGAAAAAATTCTACAAAAAAAGTAATGAATGAAATTTTAAACATTTTTATTTTTCTCATTTAACGTCGTCCGATATGCATACATACTTCTTTTATCAAACTAAACTTATCCGTTTGTCTGTTTTTGTCTGTTTTGTTTTTCATCTCAAAATTTTTTTGTATTGTTAAGAGTGCTTTCGCTCAGGTTCTCTGATGGCCAGCACTTACCAAAGAGTATGCTTTTTTTGATAAATATTTGCGAAAAAAGAGATCTTCAATGTGGATTTTGTTGTTGTCCAACGTATGAATTCGTTTATAGCTCTGTATTGAAAAGCCCTTGAAAAAATAGTGCAATATTGAGTTTAAAATTTAAATTATTGTAAATTTGCATAATTAAATTACATTGTAATTTTAGAGAGAGGTGGGAAAATAATTTTTTTTCACTCATAATATTAATTTTTGCATAATTTGCTTTTAAAAAAATTTAGACAAACATAAATTACGTAAATAGGTATATTTAAGATTTTAATTTGAATAATTTATTGAAATTATCATGGAAGAATTAAAGGCGATTTTTGATGTGCAAACATCAATTGTATTTCAGAAAACATCAATTGTATATCAGAAAGCATCAATTGTATTTCAGAAACCATCAATATAATTTCAGAAAACATCATTTGAATTTCAGAAAACATAAATAGAATTTCAGAAAACATCAATATAATTTCAGAAAACATCAATTGTATTTCAGAAACCATCAATATAATTTCAGAAAACATCATTTGAATTTCAGAAAACTTAAATAGAATTTCAGAAAACATCAATATAATTTCAGAAAACATCATTCGCGTTTCAGAAAACATCAATTGAACTTCAGAAAGCATCAATAGAATTTCAGAAAACATCAATTGTATTTCAGAAACTATCAATATAATTTCAGAAAACATCATTCGAGTTTCAGAAAACATCATTTGAATTTCAGAAAACATAAATAGAATTTCAGAAAACATCAATATAATTTCAGAAAACATCATTCGAGTTTCAGAAAACATCATTTGAATTTCAGAAAACATAAATAGAATTTCAGAAAACATCAATATAATTTCAGAAAACATCATTCGCGTTTCAGAAAACATCAATTGAACTTCAGAAAGCATCAATAGAATTTCAGAAAACATCAATTGTATTTCAGAAAACATCAATTGTATTTCAGAAACCATCAATATAATTTCAGAAAACATCATTTGAATTTCAGAAAACATAAATAGAATTTCAGAAAACATCAATATTATTTCAGAAAACATCATTCGAGTTTCAGAAAACATCATTTGAATTTCAGAAAACAGAAATAGGATTTCAGAAAACATCAATACAATTTCAGAAAACATCATTCGAGTTTCAGGAAACATCAATTGGATTTCAGAAAACATCAATAGAATTTCAGAAAACATCAATATAATTTCAGAAAACATCATTCGTGTTTCAGAAAACATCATTTGAATTTCAGAAAACATAAATAGAATTTCAGAAAACATCAATATAATTTCAGAAAACATCATTCGAGTTTCAAAAAACATCAATAGAATTTCAGGAAACATCAATTGTATTTCAGAAACCATCAATATAATTTCAGAAAACATCATTTGAATTTCAGAAAACATAAATAGAATTTCAGAAAACATAAATAGAATTTCAGAAAACATCAATATAATTTCAGAAAACATCATTCGAGTTTTAGAAAACATCAATTGAATTTCAGAAAACATCAATAGAATTTCAGAAAACATCACTTGAATTTCAGAAAACATAAATAGAATTTCAGAAAACATCAATATAATTTCAGAAAACATCATTCGAGTTTCAGAAAACATCAATAGAATTTCAGAAAACATCAATTGTATTTCAGAAACCATCAATATAATTTCAGAAAACATCATTTGAATTTCGGAAAACATAAATAGAATTTCAGAAAACATCAATATAATTTCAGAAAACATCATTTGAATTTCAGAAAACATAAATAGAATTTCAGAAAGCATCAATATAATTTCAGAAAACATCATTCGAGTTTCAGAAAACATCAATTGAATTTCAGAAAGCATCAATAGAATTTCAGAAAACATCAATATAATTTCAGAAAACATTATTTGAATTTCAGAAAACATAAATAGAATTTCAGAAAACATCAATATAATTTCAGAAAACATCAGTTGTATTTCAGAAACCATTAATATAATTTCAGAAAACATCATTTGAATTTCAGAAAACATAAATAGAATTTCAGAAAACATCAATATAATTTCAGAAAACATCAGTTGTATTTCAGAAACCATTAATATAATTTCAGAAAACATCATTTGAATTTCAGAAAACATAAATAGAATTTCAGAAAACATCAATATAATTTCAGAAAACATCAATTGTATTTCAGAAACCATCAATATAATTTCAGAAAACATCAATTGTATTTCAGAAAACATCAATAGAATTTCAGAAAACATCAGTTGTATTTCAGAAACCATTAATATAATTTCAGAAAACATTATTTGAATTTCAGAAAACATAAATAGAATTTCAGAAAACATCAATATAATTTCAGAAAACATCAATTGTATTTCAGAAACCATCAATATAATTTCAGAAAACATCGTTTGAATTTCAGAAAACATAAATAGAATTTCAGAAAACATCAATATAATTTCAGAAAACATCAATTGTATTTCAGAAACCATCAATATAATTTCAGAAAACATCATTCGAGTTTCAGAAAACATCAATTGAATTTCAGAAAGCATCAATAGAATTTCAGAAAACATCAATTGTATTTCAGAAACCATCAATATAATTTCAGAAAACATTATTTGAATTTCAGAAAACATAAATAGAATTTCAGAAAACATCAATATAATTTCAGAAAACATCAGTTGTATTTCAGAAACCATTAATATAATTTCAGAAAACATCATTTGAATTTCAGAAAACATAAATAGAATTTCAGAAAACATCAATATAATTTCAGAAAACATCAGTTGTATTTCAGAAACCATTAATATAATTTCAGAAAACATCATTTGAATTTCAGAAAACATAAATAGAATTTCAGAAAACATCAATATAATTTCAGAAAACATCAATTGTATTTCAGAAACCATCAATATAATTTCAGAAAACATCAATTGTATTTCAGAAAACATCAATAGAATTTCAGAAAACATCAGTTGTATTTCAGAAACCATTAATATAATTTCAGAAAACATTATTTGAATTTCAGAAAACATAAATAGAATTTCAGAAAACATCAATATAATTTCAGAAAACATCAGTTGTATTTCAGAAACCATTAATATAATTTCAGAAAACATCATTTGAATTTCAGAAAACATAAATAGAATTTCAGAAAACATCAATATAATTTCAGAAAACATCAATTGTATTTCAGAAACCATCAATATAATTTCAGAAAACATCAATTGTATTTCAGAAAACATCAATAGAATTTCAGAAAACATAAACTATATTTCAAAAAACATCAATATAATATCAGAAAACATCAATTGTATTTCAGAAAACATCATTTGAATTTCAGAAAACATAAATAGAATTTCAGAAAACATCAATATAATTTCAGAAAACATCATTCGAGTTTCAAAAAACATCATTTGAATTTCAGAAAACATAAATAGAATTTCAGAAAACATCAATATAATTTCAGAAAACATCATTCGAGTTTCAGAAAACATCAATTGAATTTCAGAAAACATCAATAGAATTCCAGAAAACATCAATTGTATTTCAGAAAACATCATTTGAATTTCAGAAAACATCATTTGAATTTCAGAAAACATTAATAGAATTTCAGAAAACATCAATTGAATTGCAGAAAACAGCATAATCGACTTATTTTTTATGCACTGGAAAATATGATGTTTTCTTTAATTATTAGTTGTTTACACATCTCCCTTGTGATCGGACTCACATGATTTTTTTTTTAAGTAAAACTAATACGCGCTTATTTTTTATTTTTTCTTTTTTGGATTTATAGATAACTTTGCAAAAAATGTAGCTCTCTTTTTTAGTTTACATGTATGATGAAATATGAAATATTTTTTTCTTTTTTGTGTAGGTGTATTGGTGATTGCATTTCCTTAAGGGGTAGTAGGTTTTAAAACCATTTTTTGCATTTCTCTTCCTGAATGCAGCGTTTCCAGCGACCGGCCTCATACGGTATATAGTATATAAATCCGTTTTTAAAAACCTTTAAACCGATTTTCTCGCAAATAAATGTTCGAAGTCAGTGAACATCATAACTCAAAATCTTCTTGACCGATTCTTTTGAAATTTTAGACACTATATCTACACATAAATCATCAGGTAACCACGAAGGTTTTTTTAATTCCATTTTCTTCCCCATTTTTTACAACAAATTCCCGAAATTGTATAGCAAAAATCTTTTTACTTCAAAATGCTGCTTCAGGAAACATGTCACCTTTTAAAAGCATTTCGATTTTTTTATTTCACATGGTCCGGTAACGAGTTACGATGTTCACCGCAAAACAACAACGCCTCCGGATATTGGCTGTCACGGACTTATTTATTAAAATTTTTAGTTGAAAATTTTTTCAATGAATCTTCAAATGTTATGCTATAACGTGTATTCATGTCTTCAAAAAAGATGTATGCAAAATACGACTTTTATTAACTTAGAAACTTTTAGGAACCTTGCTCTAAAACTTTTGTTTTTCTATTCTATTCTATTTTTTCTACAATAAAATGGAGTTCGGTTATAACGAACTCGGCGGGACCGGCCAAATTAATTCGTTATAGACTAACACCCGTATTCATACAAAATTTGTTCATAAAGTCTACTTGAAGTACACTTTAATTTTAATTAATACGGGTGTAAGTTAGTTATAACCGTAGTATTTTTTTGTTTTGTCCGAAAGGTTTAAAAACTTTTTTTAGTTGAATAAGTATATTTATTTTGATGCATTTTAAAAAGTTATAAAACATAAATTAAATAATTAAAAAGATACATATTAATAGTTTGTCTTAATAAGACTAAAATTTCCGAGTTTCTATCAAAATAAAATATTTTTTTAAAATCATATAATATTAAAAACTCCTTATGTATAGAAGCAGAAAGTATAAAGCAAAGGTTGGCTACTGGCAAACTTATACATACATAAAAGGACCTTTTACAAAACTTCATTTGAAAATCGAAGTTTTTGGTTTGTATCTTTTACAACTGTTTTTCGATTTTTTTTTTTTTAAGAAATTTTAAAAACATTAAAATTAATATTTTTTTAAATATGTAAAATATAAGAAAATTCTAAAATGGAAAAAAAATTTGTTTGTTAAAGTCAAAATAAACGGGCGCCTAGGCGCCACACAATCCACTGGTTGTAAATAATAAACACTTATTATTTATACCCTATACCACTATGTGGTTGGGGTATAATGACTTTGTGCTGCTGTTTGTAATCACTTTTTGAGTCGATTTAACGATGTCCGTCTGTCTGTGTGTCCATGTAAACCTTGTAATCGAACTGCAGGTCGCAAATATGAATATATTTTGACGAAATTCGGTGTATAAGCTTTCGTCAGCCATTGGATGAACGCTATTGAAATTGGTGAGAATCGGTCCATGTTCAGACCTAGCCCCCATACAAATGACCCCTATGAAATCGACAAAAATTGCCATAAGATCCAAATTGTCGTATAGATCTTAGTCAAATTGGGTTTGCATGTGTTTATTACAATTGAAAATATTTGGGCCAAAATCAAAAGCCATGTGAAATAACATATGACCGTTACATTTATTACACCACCGAACATTGAAGAACAACGGCTCATATTACCGGAACGCAGAATAGCTGATTCCAAAGGAATAGTAACAATTGAAGATTGCAGCGGAGCCATTCAGCATGCAACAATCTTTCACCAGGCAGCTTTCTATAAAATATATGTAATATGAGGAGTTTCAGAAATCACTTTCGATGCGTGAGGTTTTTTTCAAAATTCTAAAGCACTGGTTTCAACATCAGCACAATGTTGCCCACAAGGTTTTGCCATGGGAATATAACGCAAAATAAAAGTTATAATATTTAGTGTACATATTTGTACATATTTGTACATATGTACATATTTGTTGTAAATTTTTAAATTATAAAAATTTCTTTAACAATGCCTTGGCTTGAGCATTATATCAGACATCTACAAAAGAAGTAACATGAAATTATTGGCTATTTTGGTATTTAAAATTTTTACATAAAAAAAACTGTTGTAAATAAGAAAAAATGTTATACCACAAAATACCAATAACAATAACGTATCACAAATGTATAAAATTTTTCATACCTGTTGTCAATACTGCTGATTTCATAGACGCTTTGAACCCACCCAACATTTGAAAGACTGTTTTAACAAAAATTACCGTACTGAGGCATCTTTATGCAATTTCGCTGATAAAAAACTTATTAATATCACGCGCGATTAAAATAAAAACTTGGAAATGATTCAAAAAGTGACTATTTGAAAAGGCAACAAAATGTTCAGCAATCGAAAATAATTTGTGCATGCGATTAATATGTGAATTTTTTTGAAAGTTTTTTTGAAATAATACTCAAGCAGATGGTTCTCGTCGTCAGATGGTGCTCGTTATGCTGTTGTTTATAACGGGATTTTTTTTTTTACTAATTTTGAAGCAAGTGACCAATTTTTGGATATTGTGAATTTCTATTTCGAATCGTAGTGTGAAGTTCCGCTATTTAAATTAAAATTTATACAGGTGAACAAATTTAATTCTGAAAATAATTTCTGTATTCAAAAGTATATTGTACATATGTTAATTATATCTTTTTAAATAAACTTATTTGAATAATATACATCCATTCAATATTATATTTTTTTTTATAACGCAAACGATTACTACTGAAAAATGACTCGAAATTTTGTCGAAACTGATCAAAGTAGCGATAATAATAGTAGGATAATAAAAGACTTTGAAAAAATCAGAAAATGAGCGCATATATGACTTTTTTACTCGCTCTGAGGAGTCGTAAAAGACACGACTATGGTCAATAATGTCATAAAATGCTGACTGGGTATATATGAATAGGACTTACAATATACATTTTGGCGCTTATTTTTCACATAGCACATACACATGCAGACACAGATACGCACACATTTATAAATATGTTATATAAATTATTTTTGGGTTGATCACTGATGCTTTAATAATTTGAATTGATTTTGATAATACATATCGATGCCTTACTTCCTCAACCTCGTAACTTAGAAAAATACGGTTTTGACTTTTTCATATCAAACGATTGCTATTTTTGTGTTCTATTAATGCAACAACTTATTATCTCAATACGTTGTCTCAATTTTGTAAATATTAATAAAATAGATTTTCGTATCTCAATCACTCCTATTTTCATAACTGCGTCAAACTCTTATCTTAATATGTGCTGTTAAGAATTTTAAAAAATTCGTCTTTGCATCTCTTTATTCTATCCTTCTTCTTGAAGTGACTATGCATATTAGTTAGGAAGTAAGTGATGTGTGCATGGGAGTCCCCTTATTTATAGTTTTTTTTTTGTAGTATTTTGCTAGTTTTTTTTTTTGTAGTACTTGTGGTATACATTCTTGGTGCCTATACATATTTGCATTTAGTTATGATCTTTGCTTTGCTTGGTGAAA
The DNA here is from genome assembly GCA_963682025.1 of Cordilura impudica. Taxonomy (NCBI): domain Eukaryota; kingdom Metazoa; phylum Arthropoda; class Insecta; order Diptera; family Scathophagidae; genus Cordilura; species Cordilura impudica. The sequence continues at coordinate 153,154,706 of OY821519.1, read as the reverse complement.
ATCTGATTCTGAGGAATTTTAGTTTTTATTGTAAAATGAATGATACAATCGCTGTTCTTGATGCTGATACAGGGTGTTTTGTTTTCAAGAATCTTTGCCAAGAACCTAAAACAAAACAAACTGGAAACGTAATTTTGGATGAAGAAACAGGACATTTTGTCTCAGTGGATTCTGATCAGTCTAGCTTTTCCTCCAAATCCGATTTTCCAGCAAGTGAAAGCGAGTACCAGCCCAGTACTAATTCACATTTGTCTGACAATGTATCTTCTTCTGTATTGTTGGATGAATCCTCTGGCGTAATTACAATTAAAAGAAATAAGGAAATAAGCAAAACTGGAATAGAAACCGTAAAAAACTCAAGCAAATGCGGAGCAAAGGATGGAATGGAGTAACGGAAATTAGAAGAGAAAGAACTTTAAAGGCTCGTTGCCATTCGGAACTATGTGCAAAAAAATTCGGTAAGCAGTGCAACGACATTAGACAAGAATATAGAAAGAATATTTTTAAAACATTTTGGTCACTGTCCTGGGAAGAGAAAAAAGCGTATGTCCTTGCAATGGTATCACATAAACCAGTCACTTTGAAAACAACTGGTACTTCTTCTCGGCGAGTAAACACATGGAAAATTTCTGGAGAGATCAAGGTTGTTTATAACAAATGTTTTTTTTTTAACGACATTGGCATGTTAAAGAAAAGTGGACCAGTCAATCGTCAAAGCAAAATGAACATCGCCAAAGTAAATCACGTAAACTTTTTTCTAAAAAATTTGCTAAGATGCCATCACATTATTGCCGACATAGTACAACTAAGGAATATATAGACGTTCAGTACAAGACTTGGGCAGAAGTGTACACAGATTTTGAAAATTATTTGATGGATCGCAACATTGATAAGGCTGAGAAGGCAACGTACAAATGCTTCTTAGACGCAGTACACATGGCCAATATTAGCATATACAGACCCAAGAAAGATCAATGTGATATATGCTTTAGTTATAAAAATAAAAACGTGCCAGAAGATGAATATCAACTTCACATAATAAGTAAGGAGCGCACCAGCAAAGAAAAAGCCGAGGACAAGGAACGTTGTTCAAGAGGTGATATTCAAATGTTAACGGTTGACTCGCAAGCAGTGCAAACAATTCCACTACTTTCAACTGGAGCAAACTTCTTTAAAACAAAACCGGGTGTGCACCAATTCACAATTTATAATGAATTTGACAAAAATGTTGCTTGTTACGTATGGCATGAAGCTGAAGGCGGCATGGACTCGAATGTATTTACCTCGAATGTATTTACCTCTTGCTATTTACAGAATTTGAAAGACAAATCAACGCCTACAATAATTTACAGCGACGGCTGCTGTGCCCAAAATCGTAATACGACACTTGCGAATGCTTTGCAACATTATGCTAATACCCACCAAGCAGAAATTCAGCAAAAATACCTGCTAATTGGCCACACTCAGGCACAAAAAAAGGTGACCCATGCGTTATAAATTTGCGAGCTCTCAAATATAATGACGGAGTTCAATACAAATTAATTTTGATGAAGAGTGGCAACTATTACGTCATCATAAATTGCGACCACAAGTGCAGCACAATGATAACATTTTACTACCGGGTCTCTACAATCAACAACTACCTATTTCAAAAACAAAATATGACGACTTGCAAGATTTAAAACGTATGATTCCAGCCGACTATCATTCATTTTATGATAATTTGCCACACCAATGATATTATTAATTCTGGGAATTAATTTAATATGAATTCTTTTTTTTTATTTTTTTTCCTTTCTTGAAAATAAAACATTCATTCTATATTAAATATTGTTTTCATTGCATAATTTTGGTATAATGGCGTTATTTGTTTCTATAGCTATGAGTGCAACAAACGAGTAACTTATTCATCAAGTATCAAGAATTAAAATTACTGTTAATGCAGCAAACTCGTATCTCAATAAATGCGTTTCATGCTTAAACTAAAAAAGATTAGTATATTATTTCTACTAATATACATAGATGTAATCAATTCCTAAATAATTGCATTTGAACTTTTACTCAAACACCGAGGTATAAAAGGATGAACCGTTTTTTCTCTCTCCTGAAAAGTTGTATTTTTTAAGATACGAGGTTGAGGAAGTAAGGCATCGATATGTAATTTAATATACTACTACAGTAAATTTCGGTCAAGACGAACTTTATAAAATATGATTTTATATCCAAAATAGTTTGTGGAAATAATGTAAAAAATACTATTTCTGAATTTTCAGCCCGATTGGAGTTTATCTTATTTCCTTTTATAAAATCTATTTTATTTTAACTAATTTCAATCATTTATCATCCAGACGAATGGGGCCATATACTTAGTTTAATATAAAATTTTAATAATTGTAAATTTCATAAAAGAAAACTGTCCAATATTTTACATTAATTTATAAAATAACTTTGTTAAATTATTAAAGTGTTTTACTTAAAATAAATTTACTTGGAACGTACATAAAAGATATCCCTCCTACAGGTTAATTTGTTTTTGTTTTAGTTCTAGGGAACTTTATTATCTACCGGGTGATTCAAGTAGAGATACTTTTTTCAATAGCCTTTTTTTGACCGATCACGTGAGTTAAATGAAAGTCCACGAATACATTTGGTTGGAATGTTAATATGAACTGCCCTTTACTTTATTGTTTGCTATATTTTTATACAAAAATATTCTTAATCTAAAACTATAAATATTCAATAAAAAAATATGCTTATGCTATTGGTTTCTTTTATAGAACGTTTAATTGGTTGGTCATAAAACAATATTGTATTTTGTAGGAAGTAAATGACGAAAACAAAGTGAGTTTTTCATACGAAAGTTTATCGACACTTTGTTTTCGTTTTGAAACTGTAATTTTGGTGATTTGACATTTATTTTATTTTAAATGATTGAAATGAATAAACAAAATTTCAATACAAAGTTTATTAACTCTTTGTTCTAGTTTAATGACGAAAACAAAGGTATCAAGTTTCAATGAATGAAGTAAGTTTCCATATGAAAGTTTATTAACACTTTGTTTTCGTTTAAAATTATAATTCTGTTAGTTTGACATTTATTTCATTTTAAATGATGAACTGAAATAATTATTGAGTAAACAATTTTATTAATACAAAGTTTATTAACACTTTGTTCTAGTTATTAAAAATTATAATTTTAATAATATGGTATTTATTTTATTCTTGGTAATTTATTCTTATGCTAGATATAGGGTTTTCAAGTTCGATGGAATCTGTTGAGTTCAGTGTTCCATTGGACTTAACTCCTCCCTCCTTAGATTGAAAATTCTCCTGGATTTTCTTAAGAGATTTTTTGTATTTCTTATAAATTATGATTACAAAAGTTAAACATATAATTGCAATACAGATAGTTAGAAAATAATTACCAATTATTGAATTAAAATGTATTGCTTTATGATATTTCAATTCTTCTATGGTTTTTATATGTTCCACTTCATTTATAGCTATTTGATCCAAAGAAATGGTTGTTTCCATATTATTTAAATTTAAATTTGGTGATAATGCAAAACTGGTTTTATATTCTTTTTGTTTATTTTCATAAATATTGCCATCAATTTTTATTTTGCAATCATTAAATGTAAGAAGTTGATTTCCACTTAAAACTAATTTCCTGCTGTCGCAGTTACTTTCTACCTTTGCACCATTTACATTCTTTAGAAGCACCATTCCCTGTTCAACCTCTAAAATTTCTTCTTTATTATTGAGAATTTTGTAACACTTTTGCTTATTACTAAAAATACATAGGTTTGATTTTTTTAGATTGGAAATATTTTGTTCGTTATTGTAATTGTAAACAGTATTATTGATAATAACAATTTCTTGTATTCTTATATCTAATTCAAAACCTTCCTTGTTTTTAATTGGCATAATCAATGATTTTGGGACTGTAATAATATTTAGTGGTATCTTTATAAAAAATACAATTTGTTCATTCCGGTATTTAGCAACTGTTAATTGTATTTGTTGTAATTTATTGAAATCAATATTTAAATCATTAATTTCCTCTGGTGTTAGTATATTGTTAGTCATAAGATTGTGGTTAGCTGCAATAATATTATCTTGTATATGCTCAATCTGTTCGTCCAATGTTTTAATCTTTAGCACCAAATCAAGATAAAAAATGTGTGAAAAAATATCTAAGTTATTTTTGTCTATTGAATTGATTTTTGCCAGAATAATATCTCTATCCGATTCAATAGTGTGTTTTAAGTTAGTTAGTGTTTCATTGAAATGATTTGTAATTTTTATTTGTTTGTTTGCGGTTTCTATTATATTATGATTATTGTTATCTATAATTTGTAAATGATTCTGTATTGTTTCCCTATCTTCTTCGTCCATAGTTCCTGCCATCCATTTCAGACCTGATCCCAAAACATTAGCTAAACCTCTTTTACCTCTATTCAATTGTAGAGTACGAAACTTTATTATAACCCTGTTAAGCTGAGCTTGTAAGACTTGTTTATTTATGTTAGACTGCTGTATACTATTTTCAATGTGGCTAATTATTTCCTGGATTTCACTTAGATAAATGGTGTGAACTATCGTTGTATATGCTTCGACCATTGTTACATTGTCCAACTTAATTTCCGTATATCCACTGTTGCCTTCATTTATAGGTTGAATCAATAAGTTATTCATTACCGGTGATATTAGTAGGATTAGAATCGTAAGCCGTAATATCCAGTGAATCTGCAAATTTAAAGGGACGTTTGATGTTAGTTGGGTGGATATTATCTACTTTCAGTTTTCTATAACGAGGTTCGTATTTATGTCTTAAAGCTTTATAATTTTTCACATATGCTTCTGGTTTGTCATAATTAAATTGTTCCCTATTCAAATTTCTTTTTGTTATAATTTTATCCTTAAAGTCTTTTAATCGATTATATAATTTTATTTTATCTATTGTTCCTTGTATTACATCAAATGGTCTGCTCATCGTTGTTGAGTGAATGGATTTATTATACCATTCAACACATTTATACATTCGCTCTTGTACTGATAATTCTGATCGTTGAAATTCTAATGTTCTAAACTTGTCTGATATGCTACTATGTAATCTTTCGATATCTGCATTTCCTGTATGGTTGTTAGGTTTGGTGAAATGAACTGTAATATCTTCCTCTCGTAAAAAGTTCTTTACATTGATGGATGCGAATTCGTTGTCTGTAACTACTTTGTTTGGTTTACCTCTCATTGATATATAGAGTCTAATTTTCTCTACTATTGTACAGCTATTTCTGTCTTCCAAATATAACATAACTGCGTATTTTGAAAATTTGTCAATGAAAGATAAAAAACTGTGTTTCTCATTTGTATATACGTCCATATGTACTATTTCATTAACATCTTTTGGTGTTTCTGTGACATGAAATTTTGGTGTTATTGGTTTCCTATCATATTTGGATTTGTTGCAAACATTACAATTATTAACGTATTTCTGAATAAAATGTTTAAGATTGTTAAAATAAATTTTAGTTTTCAAACCACAATAATTTTCGTTAATTCCTGCATGACCTGTTTCATTTTTATGGTATTTTGCTATATATCTATACAATTCATCCTCATTCAGCATATCTTTAGCGTGATAAACACATCGGACAAATTTTATTGAGTTACCGAATATTTCAATTAGCTTTAATTGTACTTTATTGTACAAATGATCAGACAATTCGGTGTAAATACCTATCTTCAAATTTCTCTTGATAGTTATATTCCTTCTAATTATATCGGTCATTGTACCGGTTATGATATCGTTAGTGTTTAAAAAAATTTTATGTTTGCCGTCAATGATTTGAGTTTCATTAGTTTTGTTATCAGTTAGTATTATTTGCTTCTCAAATCTATTAACGACTGTGTCCAAAATAAAAAAATGATCATTCAATTCTTCCTGTTGAGAATGGATAGTTGCAGCCACACTCATTTGATCATCTGCCATGAAAACAATATCATTTGGTGCATTTATACGGCTCATAAAATCGGCTACAACGTTCTCTTTACCCTTGATGTAACTTATTTTAAAATCATACTCTCCCAACCTCAACAGCCAACGCTGGAGTCTTTGGTTTATATCTTTACCCTTGGTTTTGGATTGAAGCCAAACCAATGGTTGATGGTCCGTAAATAGTTCAAATTGCCTGCCATATAGATATGGACGGAAGTAGTTTACTGCCCAAACAATAGCCAGCAATTCTTTTTCCACAGTCGCATAATGCCTCTCGTGGTCATTCAATGTTCTACTTGCATAGGCAATTGGATGATTTTCCTGAGACAATACGGCACCTACAGCATAACCACTTGCATCAGTAGTTAATTTAAATTTTTTTGAATAATCTGGATACTTAAGTATCGGTGGGTTAATGATCAACTTTTTCAATTTTTCAAAGGAATCATGATAATTAGGATCGTTGAGATTAATTTTCGTATTCTTCTTTAGATATTTAGTTAATCCTTGTGCAACTTTTGCGTAGTCTTTAATAAATTTTCGGTAGTACCCCGTAACTCCTAAGAAAGATTTTATCTGTTTAGTTGTTTCAGGAAGCTTTAGCTTCTGAATTGCATCAATTTTATTTGGGTTAGGTCTTAGACCTTCCTCGCTCAGAACATGACCAAGGTATTCAGTTTCCTTCGCCAAAAAAACGCATTTGTCGAGCTGTATCTTCAGATTATGCTCTCGTAATTTTTGAAAAATTTTGTTGACACTCTGTACATGCTCTGTTAATGATGTACTAAAAATTAAAATGTCATCTAAATAAACAACGCAAATTTTATTAATATATTCTCTAAGTACCGAGTTCATAAGACGTTGAAAGGTTGCTGGAGCATTTTTTAATCCAAAGGGCATCCTGTTGTATTCAAAATGTCCCAAGGGAGTCGAGAAAGCTGTTTTTTTTCTATCGTTTGTATTCATGAGAATTTGGTGAAAACCCTTGGCTAAATCCAATGTTGTAAAATAAGTAGATTTTCCCAATTTATCCAATATATTTTCTATATTGGGTATTGGAAATTTGTCGTCCACCGTTATCTCGTTCAATTTTCTGTAGTCAACAACAATGCGCCACTTCTTCCTGCCCGATTGGTCCATTTTCTTTGGAACAACCCAGATAGGAGAATTATAGGCAGAGTTACTTTCCACAATTATTTTCTGTTGTAACATTTCTTGGATCTGCCTGTTAATTTCGTCTTCATGTATTTTGGGATATCTGTATATTTTAGAGTATACAGGTTTATCTGTAGTAGTAATTATGGAATGTCTTATCTCATGAGTATGAGTAAGTGAATCACCTTCATGAAACAACAAGTCGCTATTTTTACTTATGAGATCACGAAGAAACTCTTTTTCTTCGGAATTCATGTCGACTCTAAAAAGTTTTTTAATGTTCTCCTTATTGACATCTAAAAATTCCAATGCATGAATCTCGTTATAATAGCAAGGAAATGAATTTGTAAAAAAAATTTTTCTATCATTAATCTGAATATACCGTTCTTCTAAACAAATTTTTGCACCTAAAGGTTTCAATATATTATTACCAATTATTCCATCAAATCCATTATTAGTCAATTTCAACAATTTCCAAGCCATAAAATTATTATCGGAAAACTCTTCTGGGATTTCCGTGACAATTTCCTCACTTATAACTACTTTGCTTGCCAGAGTTGAGAAAGTTAATGGTTTTCTTAATTTTATACGTTCATAACTAGGAAGTGCATTACAATTTAATATTGATGTGGTTGATCCAGTATCAATCAAACATCTTATCTTGGAATTACCAATAGTTAATTGTACTATCGGTAAACCGTTTTCTTTTCGGCTGAACGAAAATTTGCTTCCTCATTCGGAACAATTTCACTCTGTTCAATATGATCTATTTCCATCGGTTCAACATTATGTCGATGTTGACCAGAATTTTGTCGCGACTGATTAGATTGTCGGAACTGTTGCGAATTTCGAATTACGTTTGAATATTGCCCTTGCCGATTATCAAAACCTTGTGTTTGTCGATTTGAATTTGGAAAGTTTTGTGTTTGGTGACAAGAAAAACCTTGTGTCCGTTGGTCTGGGAAATTCTGTCTACTCGGTCTAAAATTTGTTTGTCGAAAATTTTGCCTTTGGTGAGGTTCGGAATAATTATGGGTAGAATTTTGGTTAGTGTATTTAATATTTTGATTAGTATTTCTAAAATGTCGATTATTTTCCCTGATCATGTCGCATTCCTGTAAACAATGATATGCTTCGCGAATAGTATTAATATTTCGGCTATATATAACACTTGCCAAATGCGGAGGTATACCATTAACAAAAGTTCGAAAAATCATTGATTCGTTTATATTTGGGTTGAATTCTAATGGTTTACATGAATCTTGTTCGTATTTTGTATTCAACTTATCTAATATTATTTTTAAATTATTATATAATTGACTTACATCATTGTTTTTTGTTGATAGTGCTCTATGGTATAGTTGGGTGTAGCTTTCCCTGATGCCGAACACCTTTAATAGCTCATTTTTCACGTTCTGCCATGATTTATCGGTTAAACCTCGAATTATATTGGCTGCTTCTCCCTGTATCTTCTTAAGTATGCAGCGATGGTATATATATTCCTCCATTTCACCATCTTGAAAAATTCGTAGGAAGATTTCGACTTCCTTGATGAATGATGATATGTCATAGTCTCGATCTTTTCCAGTGAAAACATTTATTCTATCTACTTCCTTCAAAAGGATAGAAATTGGAATCGGACCCAACGATGATGTTTCTGTTGGCACTGCTGTGGGTGCTGATGTTTGTGTTGGAGCAGAAGTTAGTGTTGCTGTTGATGATGTTGATGTCATTGTGTTGAGTATATCGTTGCTTTGTAATATGTTGAAGTATGGTTTAAACTGTGGTGTTTCAGTTTTCTCCGTATCTTTAGGCATCTCCCTGGAGTTTAGACACAATTCACTGTTCCTTCACAAACTCGAACCGTAACGAAAAATAAGTTCTTTAGTCTTTTTTCTTCTTTGTTTTCAAAATGATATTCTTCGGAATATCTTAAAATTTTTCACAAATATATATTTTTTTTTTTTAAAGGATATTCTTTAGAATATCTTCAGTATTTTAACAAATGTTATTTTTTTTTCAAAAAAGGATATTCTTTGGAATATCTTCACTAATGTTTCACTTTTTTTTTTCTTAAAAAAAGGATATTCTTTAGACAATTTTCACTAATGTTTCTTTGTTTTAAAAAAGGATATTCTTTAGAATATCTTCATTAATTTCTTTTAGATAGCGTCGCGACCAAATAGGGATATTCTTCAGAATATCTTTTGGATTTGTTTGCCGACTGCGCCAGTTAAATGAAAGTCCACGAATACATTTGGTTGGAATGTTAATATGAACTGCCCTTTACTTTATTGTTTGCTATATTTTTATACAAAAATATTCTTAATCTAAAACTATAAATATTCAATAAAAAAATATGCTTATGCTATTGGTTTCTTTTATAGAACGTTTAATTGGTTGGTCATAAAACAATATTGTATTTTGTAGGAAGTAAATGACGAAAACAAAGTGAGTTTTTCATACGAAAGTTTATCGACACTTTGTTTTCGTTTTGAAACTGTAATTTTGGTGATTTGACATTTATTTTATTTTAAATGATTGAAATGAATAAACAAAATTTCAATACAAAGTTTATTAACTCTTTGTTCTAGTTTAATGACGAAAACAAAGGTATCAAGTTTCAATGAATGAAGTAAGTTTCCATATGAAAGTTTATTAACACTTTGTTTTCGTTTAAAATTATAATTCTGTTAGTTTGACATTTATTTCATTTTAAATGATGAACTGAAATAATTATTGAGTAAACAATTTTATTAATACAAAGTTTATTAACACTTTGTTCTAGTTATTAAAAATTATAATTTTAATAATATGGTATTTATTTTATTCTTGGTAATTTATTCTTATGCTAGATATAGGGTTTTCAAGTTCGATGGAATCTGTTGAGTTCAGTGTTCCATTGGACTTAACTCGTGTGAGTCGTCTCATGCTGTCATGTTATTTTTGTTAAGTATTGTTTGGCATTTCAACATGGAAAGACTTACGCCTGAACAGCGTTTACAAATCGTTCAACTTTATTAAGAAAATTCCCGTTCTGTGAAGAATGTGTTTCGTGCACTTCGCTCAACTTATGGTCCACATAATCGGCCTACTGAGCGTACTATTCGCAACACCATCACCCATCTTGAGATCCAGCATTCATCCAGAAAAAACAACGGTTTGGTGTGGTTTGTGGGCCGGTGGAATCATCGGTCCATATTTCTTCAAAAATGATGCCGGTGAGAACGTAACCGTCAATGGCGACCGTTATCGTGCCATGATAACCGACTATTTGATGCCTGAAATTGAAGCTCGTGATCTCGGCGACATTTGGTTTCAAGAAGACGGCGCCACTTCTCACACAGCGCATCAATCAATGGATTTATTGAGAGAACACTTCGGTGAGCAGATAATTTCACGTTTTGGGCCGGTCGATTGGCCACCAAGATCGTGTGATATCACACCGTTAGACTTTTTCCTGTGGGAATATGTAAAGTCTAAAGTTTATGCGGACAATCCCGCTTCGATTCAGGCCTTGGAGCAAAACATCACGCGTGTCATTCGCCAGTTACCAGTCGAAATGCTCGAACGAGTCATCGAAAATTGGATTCAACGGATGGACCATCTGAGACGTAGCCGCGGCCAACATTTGATAGACATAATCTTCAACCAATAAATGCCAAAGAATGTTCTGTCAAATGAAATGGATCACCCTTTATAATATTAATAGGTAAGACAATTCCTTCTGATTCCTTTTACGCTCACAGTTTACAACCGATTTTGACAAAAAAAAATGGTTCAGCTTTTTGGAGTAATAATCATTTAAAACTACTACTAACACGTACACAAAACACATATTTAAGCTTCCCCAGTCAGCATTTGGAAGAGGGTTTTAACAAAAACACGTTACTGAAATTTCTTCGAGCCTTTTTGATGATTAAAAACTGAATAATCTCATGCACATTTAAAAAGGCTCGGAAATGATTCGCGCTTACGCTTAAAAACTGATTTATTGCATATACAATAAGAAAATGTACAGCAATTGCAAATTGATCGTGCAGGCGATTAAATTTATGATTGCTTTGATCATTATTTTGGGATAATATTTCTTGCAGCTGGAAGATATAAAACTGCGTGTCATCCTGTTGGCGTTATTTATAACGGAATAATTTTATACTATGTATTTTTGAATCAAGTGTTCAATATTTGAATATTGTGAATTTTGGTATATTTATATCAGCCGAATCGTGGTGTGAAGTTCAGCCATTTAAATCACAAATTATGCAAGTGAGCAAATTTGAATAAACAAGTGAAAAAATTTAAAAGTGAAAATTAAAAAAATTTTTTTAAATAAAGCGTAATCTCAGCCAAAGAATTAAAAAGAAGAACAAAGCCAACGAAACAATGAAAGTAATTTCCATGATGACAATTTAAAAGATTTAAGTAATATCTGTTATTTTAACAGTGAAGAACATTAATTTAATCTGTGCGAAGGATTAGCCAGTGCAGTGAATTTAGTATGTGTATTTTTCGAGAATTTTAGGTAGCTGAATTTAGTAAACTGAAATTTAGGTAAACTAAATTGATTTATTTATAATGAATTGAAAATAATTAAGGTTATACAGAACCTTAATTTGAAATGGAATTATCATTTTTTTTAATTATTATTGAATTTTATTGAAATTTAAATCTAAGTTCTATCTGGTTAATTTAAGAGTATATGCTGCTGGCAGCAATTGTAGTTGTGTAGTCAGCTACTTAATTTTTTTGAAAACGACAGCAACAAAAAACAATAATTTAAGCAGCCGTTTTTATAAAAATGTAGTTTTATTTCAGTAGTGTCAATTACATTTTTTTTAATTTATTAAAATAGAAGAACATGTATGATTCTATATAAACTTGAGTTAAATATATAATTACTTATTTACAATGCATTATTATAACGTAAAAATAAATACATAAATTTATTTAATCCCTTTGATTATTAATGGAATTATAAATAGCATTTCATTTTCGATTTTTTTATTGAACAAAATAAAATATTTCATAGCACTAATTTCTTTTACATATTTTGTTATATTGTCAACACTATTTTTGTTCTGTAGCCAACAAAAATAGAAATTACCCTAAGTTGACTATAGCGACAAAAGTAGTCGTGTAGCCGAGCAGCTGAGTTGGTGTCAAAATAATCGTTTTCATATAAGCGTGTGTATTTTATTTTTGACAGGCTGTAGTCGTGAAGCCGCTATCGTCTATGTGTTTCATGCATCAGTTAGAATAAAGGAGATGCAACTCTCACTCATACACTACACGATAATTAAATCTCTTTTTGTGTTAGTAGCAGACCATTTAGATGAAGGTTCATTCTACTACAACTTCGGTTGGACTTGGACCTGTCATCGTGTGCGGACAGCTAGTGCAAGTATGTTATAGCTCCGCTAGTAGCCACATACAGTGATGGTAAAAACGCAACTGGTAGTAGAGAGCGGGGATACCAGTGGTTTGTAACAGCCGTAGTTCCCAGACACTGTAGTTGTAGTGATCGGGGTTACAACTGGCTTGTAACAGCCATAGTTCCCAGACACTACAGTATTAATGTACAGGGATACTACTGGTCATAAGTCCCAAGCTTAGTATTAACTAATACACTAACCCCCTTTTTTAAATGACATCACAAGACAGAACTCGGAACAGTTGTGATGCACCGCCAAACGATCGTGACTTATACGGAAAATCTACGCTGGTTCTCTTGCCTGAATAAATTGTTAAATACTTGTTAAAATAAATATCATTATCTTGGCATTAAAAACTGAAATCGCTTTTGTTAATCCTGGCTTCGACTGGCATATCCTGGCAGATATTATTATAATATACTTCAATTAAATATTTTATATTTTATAATGCAAACGGTTAGAAACACGACTGAAAAATGAGTCGAAACTGACCAAAAAGCGGGTAAAAGAAGACTCTGCAAGAAGAGTCATCAAAGACTCTTCAAGAAGAGTCATAAAAGACTCATCAAGTCGCGGGTAGATATGATTTCCTACCGACAAAACATATAAGATTATTCTAATCACGAAGAAAAGTCGAAAAAGAAAAAATTTAGTTGTTTTGTTTTTGTTACGAAATGAGGTTCTCATTTTGAAAACAACAATTACAGCAGGAGTGCCCATTGTATAGCAGAATTGTGCATTACTATTACACACATATTCTAAGGCCTAGTTAGCTACGCGTAACGTTAACGGCACGAATCAGCTGATTCAATCTGTCTTATGAAAAACACATGCAAGTGCTTACCAACTTAAGCTAAACGTATAGTATCATTAGCTTCTGTTGATTTTTGATTTTTGCTACGTTTGTACGTGACATTTGTGAACAGCTGATAAAGTTTGGTTTATTTTACACAGCAACATGCTGGTTCATTTTTACGTTCTATAATTGCACTAGATGCCAACGTTACGATACGATACGGTTACATTTTAACAACGTTTGGCTAACTAGGCCTTAACGCTCTTTGATTTAGTCGACAATGATGAGTGCACATGTTTAGCGGCTGTTTTGATATTTTTTTCCAGTGACGTGAAAAAAATTTATGATATGAATTCCTTTAGTAACATCCGATTCCTTTAATGTTATAAAACAGTTAAGGAATATATACTATTAAAATACATTATGATTATTTTCATAATAATATGAATAATTTTATTAAGGAAAGAGAAGAACTATTTAATAGCAATAAATTTTAAAAACATTCTATTAATTCGAAACTGCTATACATATGAGTATTAATGTATAAGATTTTACTTAAGATCTATAAAATTAAGATTCTATGAATATATGAAACCTGATAAATGACATATTTTTCAAATCGCTAAATTTTTTTTCAACTCAGTTTTCTCTCTTCTCATTAATACAACTGCAAATCAATTTTGCACACTTCTGAACTAGAGATAGTTATTTTTCTGTGCTTTGAATATTTTCTGTATTTTACCGTTGGTTTTCAATTTTAGCAAATGCTGATTCCTACATGTTCAGCATAACTTATTATTTTAGTTGCATTATCGAAATCAATTTTGGAATTAATTTAAATTTTATTCAAATTGTATGAAATTGTAAGTATTAAATGTTTTTTTAATTATAATTTTGCCATAAAATTCATATATTAAAGTGTATTCAACGGCAACGTATAGAAAGAATAATTCTGTGGTCACAACCATTAACCGCCTAAGTTGAAAATCATGCTTTCGAGAAATATAACTGTTTATATAAATGTAATGCGGCTCCATTACGACTTATTTTATTTTAATATTTTATGTTATTCAGGTTCTGATGATTTGATCGAATATTTGTTCATTGAGATCATTTCTGGGAAAAGCAAATTACTAGTCGGCTGCGTATATCGGCCTGATAAAAAATATATGCATGAAATCATTTTTAACAGTTGTTGAGAATCAAATATTAATGTATAATGACATAGTCTAGCATGACATATAACTAGCATGACATTGCTAGGAGTTACATCTCCCAATACAACTACACCCACTCATTTTACAACTAATAGCAGTATCTTACTGGACCTGTTGTTTGTAAGTGATACACACAATGCTATCCAATACGATCAAATTTCTGCACTTTTTTAATCAATTTGATCCATCAATTAGTCAATTTAGTTTTGACTGTGTAAATGAGATTGTGGTTTTGAAAAATTGTTTGTCTATTAAATCAAATGCTGTTGGAGCGGACGAAATTCATCCTAAATTTCTCAAAATTCTTCTCCTTCAAATTTTGCCATTCGTAACAGATACATATATTTAATAGCATTATAACTACTAGCTGCTATCCTACTAAATGGAAAAATTCAAAAATTTTCCCAATACCCAAAACGAAATCTGATTATAGACCAATTGCAATATTACCATTTTTATCTAAAGCTTTTGAAAGAATCATTCACGAACAAATATCACTTTATCTAAATACACGCAATCTATTAACAGATCGTCATTCCGGTTATCGAAAAAAAAAACATAGCTGTATTACTGCTTTGGTAGATGTAGCGGAGGATATAAGGAAAGAGATTGATGCAAGGAAGACAAATTTTTTAATACTGTTAGATCACTCGAAAGCCTTTGATACTGTTGATCACAATATTTTATGCTATAAGCTTAATCCTTTTAGCTTATATGTCCCATAATTTTTAGTTTTTCTCCTGCGGTATTTTTTCTCAGAGTAGCTTGATATATTGTACAAGCTTAATTGCAAATATTTTATTGTAAGTATTGATAGAGATCATTTGAGAGCTAATCTTATTTGATTGTACATGTAAAAATTTTTTTCTGCAAAAGTGAGTTTATAAATAATCAAAAAAAAGTAATAAATATATTTAAAAGTTTAAATTAAAATGCTCAAAAACTTTGTTTAAAGGTAAGAAAATTAGAAAAAAAAATTAAAAAATTACTTTTAGATGGTGGTCAGTAATTTTTCAAACACAATGTTGCCTATAGCCAACATCACATAACGGCTAAACCAGGATACATAGGACTTTGAAATTGATATCAATTCCTATTTAGGTCTAAACAAAAACTACATAAACTTGAAAAATGTTTAACCAAGCCCCAATTAATTCGGGGATGAAAGGGTTAAAAACATGTTCAATTTCTCAACTACTGCCACACGTTTAATATCGACCTATCTTGATAATAGATATCGGTTTGTTCAAAGTATTTC
The DNA here is from genome assembly GCA_963682025.1 of Cordilura impudica. NCBI lineage: Eukaryota > Metazoa > Arthropoda > Insecta > Diptera > Scathophagidae > Cordilura > Cordilura impudica. The sequence goes on along the minus strand of OY821519.1, from coordinate 153,138,844 downwards.
AGCCCGATATAAATTACTGCCAGTTAGAAGAGGTGTTCCACAAGGATCAATTACAGGCCCTCTTCTGTTTTCTCTTTATGCGAATGATCTTCTCAACCAAAACTTCAGTACTGTAAAGTAAGAATGTACGCCGACGATGTAGAACTTAACATCAGCTGCAACGTTTCTATGATTCAAATTGTACCACAATTTTGAATGAGGAACTTCAGCGGGCTAATACCTGGGCTACAGCAAATGGTCCAAGGAAGTCTAAGTGCCTTGTTATTCAAACACGATTAAATAAAACTGTATATATACCTGACCTAAATCTTAATAATGAACGTATAGAAACTGTAAAGTCAGCAAAAAACCTAAAAATCTTCTTCAACAATACTCTTACGTGGTCCGACCACATTAACTATGCATGTGGTAGAACATTTTCGATGCTAAGAACACTTTGGTCAACGCAGCATTGCACACCCATCAATATTAGATCACTTATTGCGAAAATTCTGATGTATGGATGTGAATTGTTTGCTGAATGTGATGCTGCTAGCAGAGATAAACTCAACTCACCATTTAAAAATAACAAACGTTACGTGCACGGCAAGAGAAGGTATGATAGCATTTCACCAATTACAACAGCTAAACTCTATGGTTTTCAGTTTGATGAATTACTCAAATTTTAATATTTTTACATAAGGTAATCTATATTAAGGATCCGGAACATCTATACAAACGTTTAACTTTTCCAATTCTAATAGAGGAAACAGAATTATACCTTTCAAACGTCGTTATTTAATTTCCAGCTGGCAGTTCTTCATTAATGCTGACCATCTTTGGAATTCAATCCCATACAATATACAAACTATAAGTAACACACACATTTTCAAAAAAAAAGCATTGTTAGTTTGTTCTCGATTTAACTATCTTGAACTTTAGTGTTTGATTGGATAAAAAATCTTTTTTCTTTTTTTGTCATTTGGTCATTTTGAAAAACTTTGATTTCTAAAACTTTAAAACTTTATTATTATCAAGTATTTTAATTTAGTAAATTTTTTGTTTTTTTTTTTACTCTTTCTTTGAGTCAAAATTAAACTTATGTCTAATACATATAGATTTAAGTTAATATTGTATCCATTTGTAATTTATTTTTCCTTTCTTTTTATAAATTATTTGTAATGTATAACTTTTTCCAACAAATGAATAATTCTATACTGTAATAAGCGACATTAGTCTTGTGTATAGAATTCCAAATTAATAAATAAATAAATAGGTCAGTATGTTTTCACTAACAACTTTTTTAAAAACAATGTTAGAGAAATGGGGATTTCACGTAAATATGCAGTGCTGTAAGTAGAATATGATAGCATACATAACTCATATCGCTCTTAAGTCGACTTAGGTGGTTATCACTTGTGACCACAGAATTGTATTGTATCTGTAGTATCAAAATTAAATATAAGCCTTTTTTATATACTGTGATTTGTGAAAAATCCTAACTTATTGGCTAAAATACCTCGCCGCGGTACCATTACTGGTAGAGTTGAGAGTCTTAGAAGAAGAAAACCTATGAGTTTAATAGGAAATGTCGTCACAAGTACATCAAATGATAACGTTGATATCATAGATAGCTCAAACAATATAAATTTAATTCCACGTAATTTTCATCGTTTTTACTGTGGACCGGTAGACATGCAGTGCCTCTTCTGTACCTCAAAGCATTTCAAATCAGAAGTAACTTCAGGTTACATACAGTCATTCACTTTATGTTGTCATAAGGGTAAAGTTTTTTTTTGACACCATTTACTCAAAATTGATTTTTCGAGAATATTCGGAAGGACTTTTTTCTACTGATATGTCAATTAAAAATCATTAAAAAAAGTATTTCCAACATAATCATTCATATAATTCGCCACTTGCATTGGTTAGCTCTTAAGCTCAATAATTAGATACAGTTTTGAATGGCGTCTATCATTTTAAGATTCATGATAAATTTTATCATTGACCTGGTGCATTGACTGCAGACTATGGTCGCATACTAACAAATGCTCAACTTTACTTTTATGAAGTTGAAACTGCAAATCAATATAGAATGGGTAAAGAGAATTTAATGCGTGAATTGACTGATAAATTAGAACGCGTTAATGTTTTTGTTCGCTCATTTAGATCAATGGCTGAATATTACAACACCCTGAAAATGTAGCTGCGAATGTATCTATGTTTATTTAAGTAAATTGTAATGCAGATTTTAATGATGCCGTTCATACTGATTTAGCAGAAATTTTCAAACTTTCGAGCGAAATATGCTTACATTCTCTAAACAAACAAACACTCTTCGTACAGTTTCTATTTTGGATTATTCGCTAAATCCTTTGTCGTATCCTTTATTGTTTCTAAATGGTGACATTGGTTGGTACGTGAATATGACACACTTCTTCTGCAGCTCCTCAAAATAAAACAACGATTCTTCAATATGTTTCCTACCGACTTGCTATTTGTGATGAGTTTAGTCTCTTACATTGCATGTACAAATTATTTCTGAAGTTGATATTCATGCTAGAGTCAAAGGAAGAAGATTACATTTCATTCGACAAAATCAAAACACGCTTCGTGCTGAAGCGTATAACAACTAAACTGATTTTTTACATCCACATCCAAACGGGACTGATGGTATTCATTCAGTGGGCCGTAAAATCATTTAACGATCATCTTTCATTGGCGCACCGCATAATGTTTCAAAATTATTTGGACGCAATGTCTATTGTTCGAAATTACGGAAAGCCCTCATTTGTTGTCACAATGATTTGCAATCCGCGTTGGCAAGAGATTAACAAAAATCTTGTTGGATGTGCTGACAGCTTTTGACGAGATATAGTTGTACGGGTATTCAAATGTTCCAGATGTTCAAACTCGTCCAAAACTACATGAATTAGTAAAAAGTCACATGATTCATGGACCACTTAATCAGAGTTCCGTGTGTATGAGAGATGGGAATTGCACTAAGCAATTTCGAAAAGATTGTTGCCAAAGTAACCATAAAGTGTGAATGGATTTCCTGTATGTAGACTTCCATATAATAGTAAATCCGCTGCTGTGCGCGGACAATTGCTTGATAATCGATTCGTAGTAGCATCATCATCATCATCATCATGTAGCATTACAGCTCGGGGTGAGCTTTAGGTTGTTCGATAATTATTTCACATTGGGATGGCAGGGAAAAAAATCCAGAAAAATGCCCAAAACTGCACCGGAGTCGCTCCTAAGGGGTTAAAATGTAAGACGGACCCCCATTAATTTTTCCCACCCAACATTTTTTTCGAATATACCTACCGCCTATCTTCATCCGTTGAATGGTCTCACATACAAATTTGAATATTGTAGGAAATTATTAAAAATTGCCCCTAGGGGCTCCCAAGGATGACCCTAGGGTGGTTAAATGTTTGACCTACCCCCAACATTTTTTTTCTCGGAACATACCGACCCTCGATCTTGAACCGTTAAGGTTTTCCCCATATAAATTTAATAAAATTTAATACATCGCTAAAGTTGGCAGCACTGATTATGTGACAGAAAACAGAAAACAATTTTGAAATCAATAAAATAAACTGGCATCAACATCGACCAGCGCACAGTGGCGCCCGTAGAGCAAACGAGGTTGCCGACGAAGTTTTGAATAAACCCATGTTATAGGAAACTTTTCAACGATTTCAAATATACTACTCTTAATAATATCACATTTTTAGTTTAGAAGATATAACCGTTCAAAGTTGACCGACTTTCGGTTTTCAATTTGTTGCGATTTCACGAAAAATAGGTAACGAATCGCCTTATTTTTTATTCGTATTGATTGATGTATTTATTAAATGTATAATGATAAAAAAAATTAGCTGTTTGCTTTGTGTTTCTCCTGGTAAATCACTATTTAAAAACTATCCGTTTTTTCACTATTTTTCAACTTTGACGGAAAATAAAAAAAATCTATATATTTCTATATTTGCCATATTTGCAAAACATGTTCTTTGATTATTTCTTTACATAATTCAAAAGGTTTTATCTGCCCGTACGTGCCCGTTTGGCTTCTAGAGGTAAAAAAGGTTAAAAAGACATGGTTGCAGAAATTGTATGGCGTGCATCCCTTACATGTTTTGACTGACAGTAGTTTGATCTAATAGTTTGAAAATTGCATTTTAAGTCGGTTGTCTACCTGTGAGCCTCTGCCAAAGTCTACTCCCAATATTCTGCTACAGACACAGGATTCACAAAAAACTACTCATTGAAATTCGCAGGTACGCACCTCACTTAAAAATTACTTTGGGGTACAAATGGTCAAGAACAATATTGACTTATGGTCCCTCCAGGTAGGCACAAATCTTATTTAGACACGAGCATAATATCAAAATTGCATAATTCAGCCTAGATCCATATGTATGCAGGGAACAGGTAAATTTTTAGGCATGGTAGCATAAGCCTATATATTGCAAAATAAGCATAATGACTTATGGTCCCTCCAGGTAGGCACAAATCTTATTTAGACACGAGCATAATATCAAAATTGCATAATTCAGCCTAAATCCATATGTATGCAAGGAACAGGTAAATTTTTAGGCCTGGTAGCATAAGCCTATATATTGCAAAATAAACATAATGCCTGGATTAGTCTACGACTGAAAGTTGGCGCAACAAGTACTGAAACCATGGCGTTAAACAACTTAAGTACTGAAAACATGGCGTTGAACAATTTAAAATTATTTGAACTGTTTAGAAGATCAACCACACCAAAGTTTTTCACGGAAGCTGCTTTAGAAGAACTTGATAGCTTATACGGAAATATTGAGAGAAACGAAATTATAAAAAATAATTTTTATCTGATATATGCAAATATTAAGGCAAAATGGGTGAAATCTAATCGAACCATTCAGAACTTCAACTCCATATACGAGGACTGGCTTAATGAAGACACCATCCTGGATATATTGGCAGTAGATAAACCCACCACATCAACCAGAGGAGCAAAAGGAAGGCCAAAAAAAAGTATTGAAGAGTGTTCAATTTTCACAAGAAAGAGGAAACTTGCCGATGCCACCAATGACTTGACCACGAAGCGTTTATCGGACGCGCTGTCTATTAAATATACAAAGGATAGTGAAAGAGTTAGGTCGCAGATTACAAAATCTGTTGCTGATGCAAGCCCACTACGACTAAAAAGGATTAAGGAAAGCATTCCCACGCCCACAAACGCACACATTAAAAAGTATGTTTCCGAAGAAGCCTTGGCCTTGTTTATGGACTTACAACTTTCCAAAGAAAATTATGAGATACTACGGGCATCCCTGATGCGACACGGGGCTGACGTTTTACCAGGATACAAGCATATTACGTAAGCCAAAAAAATTCACGACCACTGCATACGCAGTTTACGGAAGTCACTGTGAAAGCCAATCTGCAGGAACTCATGGGCCATACAGCAAAACGGTTGTTGGAGAGTCTTCCTGAAAATGAGGTGAAAATTCTTCCTGAGAAACTGACATTGATCAACAAATGGGGCTGCGATGGATCATCCGGACAAAGCGTTTATAAGCAAAGGATATCGGACGGAAATATGTTTATGGCATCTGTTATTCCTTTGCGGCTAAAATCTGATGTTTCCCTACACTGGAAAAATCCACGTCCGTCATCAGTGCATTAATGCCGACCAATAATGTTTCAGTTTGCAAGGGAATAGACAGAACTCATAAGGACCACGGTGAAGGACATTGAAGAACAAATAAGCAAGATTGAGCCTACAAAGCTGCAAATTGGAGAAGGAAAATATATTGAATGCAATTACGAGTTCCACCTGATCATGGTTGACGGAAAAGTCGTAAACGAACTGACAGGAACAACCTCAACATTGTCATGCCCGATTTGCAAAAAGAGTTAGAAGAACTTTGGTAATTTAAACGATTCTACAAACGAGGAGAATTACGAATATGGAATGTCACCATTGCACGCAAGGATAAGGTGTATGGAGTTCTTGCTAAAACTGGCGTATACCCTACCACAAGAGGAGGAAAACTTCGATGAAAATTCATCAATAAAGGATAAGGAAAAGATCAGAAATAAGCAAATACATTATGCTTTTTTTAAACAAGTTGAACTAAAAGTAGACTGTCCCAAGCACGGATACGGTAACTCAAACGATGGAAACACATCTAGGAGATTTTTTGAAAATGATGAGGCAGTAACTAGAATCACTGGAATTGACAATCAAATCGTAAAAAGATTGGGAACGATCTTGAATGTTTTAAACTGCAAAGAAAATGTCAATTCTACAAAATATGGAGAATATGCATCGAAAACTGCATCTCTTTTAGCAGAAATGTATCCACAGAAGAAGTTGACCCCGACCGTCCATAAAATATTGGCGCATGGCAAAGATATAATTGAGTACCAGTCTTTGCCAATTGGAGAGTTTTCTGAAGAAGCACAGGAGTCTCTTAACAAATTTTATAAAAAATATAGATTGCAGAATACATTCAAAGCATCAAGGGTAAGGCAAAATGAGGACCTCTTCAACATGTTGGCAGCATCTTCCGATCCACTTATTTCTTCCCTGCGGCATGTGAAGTCACGAATATAGTTTGAAAATAATTATAGTTTAGAAATGATTAGTCTTTTAGATATACCTTCTCTTACGAATTGTGATGAATATTTTACAGAAAATTGTAAAAATAAATTTAAAAAAGAAGTATTTTTTTTTTTAATTTGTTGGGTAATAATTTAAAACATAAAACCCTAAAGAAAAAAAATGAAAACAATCTAAAAATGTAAAAATAATTTTTTTTAGTTACCATAAAATTGATTTTTCTACAAATTTTAACTTTGATAACCCATAAGTAGGCCCCTACAAAGCGTAGCTGAACAGTTATCTATCATATGCTGTTTAAACTGTTCAAATATGTTAGTCGGTTCAAAGGATATGATTTTTACAACGAAAAAACTCAAATGGCGCCACTGTGCGGCGTTGCAAAAAGTTTAAGATCGCGTACCGAACTTTTTTAATCGGACAACCGTGTTCGAATATATAATGGGAACAAAATTGCCTTCTAGAAAACAAATGCTCAAGATGAACTTTTATGGAACTGGGCAGCGTAGAATAAGTCATGACGAAAGTGCATGCTTGTTGACTGACACTGTCATGATTTTTTGGCATCAAGCGTTTATTCCAACAAAACACAGAGGTGATGTTAAAAGAAAAGTTTTATCTTTGTTCACTAAATGGTATTCCTTGCAAAAGAATACTTTGAGAGGCGGTGAAAAACAAAAAAAAAAAAAGGAGGATGAGTTTGTCGAAAAATTGGATGACCTTTTCGACATCGCGCATGCCAATGCAATTAAAATGGTAACCGATCCGAAGGATGCTGTGTTTTTGCAAATGCAAAGAGAGAAGGGGCGTCAAGGATGTATGGCCGGTGTTGACGAAAATCTAGCCAATCCACAAAATCGACAGCAGATTGCTGCATTACTAAAGGCAACCCCACAAGTATGTAATTTAAAACAATGGGAAAATATTAAACACAAACTTTTCCGTGCAGGCATAGAAGAAGATGAAGTCGCAGCTAAAATACCAGTTCAAGTTCAAATGGAGATCAAATCGTTTTGTTTGGCTCAATTGAATGAGAAACATCCCAGAGACGACTATAAGGAGTTCATTGAAATTGCTTTATTGTTTCTTGGTGAAAATATTCCGCAATATCGTTTCATACACTAGGACCCGTCACTCATGCTCGATGGATGGCGAAAGGTATATACTGCCCAAAAAATGTTTTTGTTCCAAAAACATCCCTGTTTAAACAAAAAAGAATTAAATGGACTTCGCGATGTTACTATTTTCATCGTTACACTTTACATGAATGCTTAGTTTTGCACCACCAGAGAGAGCAACCGAAGCCCCAAATAGTGATTTGAATTTTTTGAAAGCGATTGTTGGATATGCTTCAATTGATCAAATTATGTCTCAACGATTGGTAAAAAGATTATGTGGACATCTCTGGTATCTCAGTAGTGAAGCTGTTGCTCTTGGATTATTTGATCCGAATGTCCCCAGTAAAATCAAGCAGAAAATGGAGATAGCAATTCGTATATTTGAGGAAGAGAAAGATGATGTGAATGATATCGAGGAAGAAGACGAAGATGATTTGTACAAGTACAAGTTGTTGGCTTCGAAGGTATGAAAAGAATTATCTTTGCATCGAAACAAAAAAATCAGTAACTAATGGAGAAAGATTTGAGCCATTACGTCACACCTCAGATGTCAATGTTTTTCGAACGATTCGGATGTCAAAAGATTTTATGGTTACTGATCCAAAAACCTAGAAAGATCGTGAGGACTACCAGCAAGACATACTGCGTAAACTGTATGTTGTCAACGACGCTGCTGAAAGAGGTACAAAATTAATAGAAGACTATAGCAACGTGCTGTGCCGTAACGAAGAGGAAAAAATAAATTAATTTGATTTACATTTGTGAACTTTAAAACATTTTCGAATTATCAAACCATGTTTTTAAGCTCAATAAAATTATAAATTAAAAAGCTAACAATCTGGATTATCAATTTCATAAAAAAGTTTTAAATTTGTATGGGGAAAAAGGGTTCAAGATCGAGGGTCGGTATGTTCTGAGAAAATGTTGCGGTTGAAAAAATTTTGAGGGTCGTCAAATGTTTGACCGACCGAAGGTTACCATTGGGACCATTAAGTCGTATGGGAACCCCTTTCGGATTAAAGATAGGGGGTAGGTGTGTTTGCAAATAAAATTTTGGAGTGCGAAAATAATGCTTGTCGATCTTACATTTTGCAATCTAGGGGCACCCTAGGGTGAAGATAGGGGGTAGGTATGTTCGGAAAAAATGTTGGATGGGAAAAATTAACAGAATAGTTTTAGAATTTTCAATGTAATGAAATAAATAATTAATTATATAATTTACTTTTATAAGTTGTTATTAAAAAAAAAGAAAAAAATAATATAAATAAAAATTTATTTTAAAGAAACAAAAAAAAATTTTTTTTATTAATTATAATTGGGATTTGAATATGGGAGAAAAAGATTTTTTGCTTTCATATCCTGTATATATAAATATTGTTCAATTATAAAAAAAGAATGCAGAACGTTCGCAGAAGAACGTCCTGTAGAGAGAACGTCCATACTTAAATTTATAAGATTGTTAAAATATATAACTTTTTCAATTAAAAGTAATTTAAAATAATCTAACCCATAAAACCAAAGTTTTTATTAAAACTATTTCTTTCCTTATGCACATGAGTTTTGAATCTCTCCGTGACTGTGTGTGACTATCTTAAAATTAATCTTTGTACACAACAAGATTGTGGGCCAAGTTTCAGATCAATTGGATAAGGGGGAATGGGTATGTCCCACGATAGACAGACATACAGAGAGTATGAGTTAAAAGAAAGAGTGTAAAACAACAAACTCTTTTCAAGATTTGAACCATCAAACACGGAATTCGAAGGCGACAACTCTAACCACTTACCTACAAGCAGTTGTTAATTTTGTTGTTTTATAATACGAGTATACAGTTCTTTCCTTGGATCTCAGAGTACACATGGGGACTAATTGAGGCACGAAAAGAAGCCATAGAAATTATCAACAGGGCGAGAACTCGCCAAGCAAACCAACAGGCCCAAAGCAACTTCAATATTGCTAATCGACGAATAAAACGCAGCGCTAGAGCGGACAAACAAGAGTGGTTAGACAATTTAGCCACTGAAGCACAAAATGCAAGCGAAACACATAGAGACAAAGACCTTTACAAAATTACCAAAATGATGGCTGGTCGCATACATGTCAATACAAAGCCGATCAAAAATTCTTCTGATGAATTAGTGAATTCAACTTAAGGTCTGGGAAGATCACTACAGACATCTTCTTGCGGGTAACAACACGAACCCTCAACAGGAGCTTTGTAGCAGACACAGCGAGCATACTCCGCGCGACGACGTTAGCATCAGCGCACCAAGTATAAGTGAAATCGTGGCAGCTATAACACAGCTCAACGTAAGTAAATCCGCTGGTCCGGATAACATTGCTCCCGAATTTCTCAAAGCAGAAAAAATCATCAGCGCCAATCCTACAACCACTCATAAATTATTATTGGTCACGCGAATCATTACTGCAAAACATGAAAGATGGCATCATCATCAACCTTCCCAAAAAAGGCGACCTCATGGAATGCTCCAATTGGAGGGGGATAACGTTTTTAAGCGTGCTTACAAAGTAATTGCTCAAATCCTGCACAACCGTTTAGCGCAAGCCGTCGAGCCACGTCTCCGGCGAGCGCAAGCTAGATTTAGGCCGCAAAGATCATGCGCCGACCATTTAAACAGCCTAAGAATCATTGTAGAGCAGTCTAGCGAATGGCGAACTCCATTATATTTGTTATTTATCGACTTTAAGCGCGCTTTCGATGCGCTCCTTCACGTCGCAATCTGGACCGCATTAGAATGCAAAGGCGTTCCAAATAAGATGATAAAACTCTTAAAAGGCCTCTACGATGATGCGCAGTGCTCAGTTCTCCATGCAAACGCTTTTAGCAAAAGGATAAAAATAAAATCAGGTGTTCGATAAGGATGAATACTTTCTCCATTACTATTCCATATAGTCCTCGATGCGATAATATCGGAAGCCAAGAACGCAGACTCCAGCATCTCATTTGGCCAGCATAACAAACTCAGCGACCTAGATTACGCCGATGACACCTGCCTCATGGCGCATATATATTCTCAGATGCAAATGCTATTGGACAAAGTAGAAAAACAAGCACGGGCAGCTGGTCTATCCATAAACGTAAACAAAACAAAATATCAGACTATCAAAAGCCAAATAAGCATTTGGCACCCTGCATAAATATCATCAAACATCTCAGTAAGGAAAATTCACCTATTCAGCTCTAACGTAAAATCAACATTGTTATATGGGTGCGAAAGTTGGAACATATCGGCTGGGTATGCACAATGGCTTCACGCATTCGCGAATCGCTGTCTTCATCGCATCTTGCGCATTTTTGGACCTGAAGTTATTAACAACAATTAACTGTGGTTTAGAACAAACCAACCACTTATAACAGAGGACATTAAGATACGTAAATATAGATGGCTCGGACACATACTAAGAAAACCTGCAGATGATGTGCCAAAAAAAGTCCTTGATTTCAACTCTCAAGGAAGTAAAAGACCGGGATGCCCGCGCAATACCTGGAAGAGGCAAATCGAACGGGAATCAGAAACGCCGGAAAAAGTTGGAGTGAAATAAAACAGTTAGCGTTAGATAGATCTAGTTGGAGATTATTTATCAGGGCCCTATGTTCCTCTTGGGTGTTAAAGGATTAAATATTAAGTGTTCGTAACCAAAAGTTTTTTTCACTTTTCAAAATGGCTCCTAAAATCGGTTGACGGCTCCCAGACATGGTCGGTTATTTTTTTGTGATAAATGGTGAAATATCATTAGAGATGTAAATGAAATTAATTTCAGTGTTTCTTTTAAGAAATTTTTCGAGACTTTTAGCTATGTCACTCCCAAAACCATCGTCTTTGAAGACGATGTTTGGTGGAAAATGTGCCAATAAAATGGACTGCAGCAGCGTATTCGATTCTGATGACGATTAATGTGAGAAGTGTCAATGATAGTTACTAAAATAAATAAATTTTCTTTTTTTCTTTGAATACTGGTGGTTTGCATTCATGTTCTACCATTTTCAGTGGATTTTTCTAGGGTGCCGACAACCGGAATGGCAAACAAAAACATATCACTAAACTGTTATTAAACATTTTCCAATGGACAGAATAAACTCAATTCCTTCATCAGTTATTAGCTATGGTATCTAGCTTTTCATTGGTATCCATATGCCCACATATTGTTCAATTGGACAAAAGCTATGAGCCAAAAACAAAAGTGTGCCGGCAACCGAACACTTTCCCCTGCTACTAATTTTCAGTAACAGATATAGTGTCATTTTCCTCTTCAATAGTATTGGCTTGGAACATTAAATATATCTTCTTAAGATTAAGCAATTTGGAACATCCACCTGGCAGATATATTTTAGCTTCTGGAATATCCTTATTATAGAATCTGAACTTGGTTACTTTCGAGTCTTCAAGTAATTTGCGACATAAGAAGTTAAGTTTCATAGCCATTGGTTTGAGGTTGTCATTGAAGAAGATTGAAGATTGTATATTTGTTTTAAACACTTGGCTGCGTTTTATTCCCCCTACTGCAAAGTACTGTTTCATTAGCAAATCCCTTTTGTACAAGCTATTTAATTTTACTAAAACAGATTGACAGATATACGTAAGTGCACAAATTGAGATCTTCATCTATTACAAAGTTTTCTGATAGCCCAAAAATATCAATGTCACTTCTATTCATTTGTCTACTCAAAATATTATTATCTCGTTCCAGGTATTGAACTTAGATGTAACGAATTCCTCAGTTTCTTTAGCTTGTAAAGAACAGCTTGCTACTTCAGCTTTAATTCCTTTAAGTTGAACAATAATATCTTCCGAAATAATTTTCGACAACTGTTTGATACGTGTTTCCAATTCACTTAATTTAGATCTGCCATTGATTTCGTTAAACTTGGGATCGTTTGTGATGTACATTTTATATGGTAATCGAGATCAAATTGTATACATTTAATAAATTTAGCGTTGTATAAACTGCAAACTGCAGGTCGCAAATATGAATATATTTTGATGAAATTTGGTATATCGGCCATGGGATGAACGCTGTTGAAATTGGTGAGAATCGGTCCATGTTCAGACCTAGCCCCCATACAAACTACCCTTATGAAATCGACATAAATTGCCAAAATTGTCAAATTGTCATATAGATCTTACTCAAATTGGGTTTGTATGCGTTCATTACATCCACTAATGAGTAGTCCAAAAATGATCCCTTTGACCCCATATAGAGCTGCTTCCCGATCTTCACTTAAATCTATTAAAAAACAAAAATATTCCACTGATTCTTCTCAAATTTTGTTTATATATATTTTTGCAAAATACAAGAGACTTTACCAAACATGATCAGGATCGGCCCATTTTTGGACCTAGTCCCTATATAGATATAGCATCCGATATGAACTTTTTCATATCTGCAGCCAAAAAAATTAATACAAATCCCACTCAAATTTGGTTTTTGCTTATTTTCTATGTCCAGTTAGTTGGGCCTAAGAGATAGGGTTTCTAAACGCATGGTATAGGGTATCGTATAGTCGGTCGAGACCGACTATAATTTTCTTACTTGTTTTTACTTGTTAAACGTTCTAGTAGATGGGATATTTATTTATTTATTTCCACTTTAATTTCACTCTCCACTTCTCCACTTATATTTCTGTTATATTTATTTCTTAACGAACAAAACCGAGCACTCGAAATTCGAGTGCAAATTCTAGAAAAAATTTTTTTCTCTCAAAATTTTTATTTTACATTTTTTTAAAAGCTATATATATATATAAAATTTATGATAATAAATAATTTTATAAGAGTATTAAGGTATGCTAATCAATTTTAGGCAATGCAGAATTCAACACATTAAACATATGCGTGTGATATACAATTATAATGGAATTCGATGAATTGTGAATTGGCTAAAATTGATTAGCATACCTGTTGCGGCACGATATAGAAATGAGCCGGCTTTAAATAGAATACAAAATTTTTAACAGCACTCCTTGTGCATAAATATTTTAATTTATTCATTTTAAAAGCGAGAGCGCTTTAAAACAATTTTGTAAGCAAACGTGCCTTTTACCGACTGACTTCTTAATTTTCTAATTGATCTCTAGTTAGCTACATAGAGTCTACGTGATACATAAACAGAGACCCTTATGTTTAAGAAACAAGTTATTTTAGTACATATTTCAAAAGGAGAAATTGATGATTATATATATAAACAAAACAGTTACAATTGTGAATATGTATTATTGCTTGTGAATATGTATTATTGCTTGTTTGAGAATTTGCAATTTAAGAGTTTTAATGGGAGGTATCCCAATATTATTATGTGAGTTGTAAAATAATCTATAATATTAATATGGTGGGCGATTTCTTGTGACCGATGTTTTGTTCTACCATTTTATCCCGATTTTGACCAAACGTATTTTATTTGAAAGGTATTTCTTTTTAGCCGATTTGCAGATTTACAGACTTTTAAAATTGTTCCTTTCTTTTGAGTAAATTGCATATAAATTTGCAACTAACACATACATAAAATTATACAATGCTATGTGTGTGTTTATTAATGTGTTTGTAATAAAAATGAGTTTGTTTTTTAGTGTTGATTTGTGAATTGGCTATAATTGTTTAGCATACCTTTAGGGTCTTTATTTAATGAAAAAATACAATTTCCTAGAATGTGCACTCGAATTTCGAGGGCTGGTATCTGCTAGTAATATACAAATGATTAATGAAGTAAGTTTCTTCCAAATTAATAATAAATGTTTAGATGGTTTTAAAATTAATACAATTCATAATTATTATATTATCATCTGGATATTGGCGGCAACAATACTTTTACGCTCTTATAAACATATTTATTATTATTTTATTTTATTTAATTTAATATATGTTTAACACATATTATACATAAATTTTAAAATTCTGCACTTCTCCATATGAACTATAAATAACTACGCAAAATTTCACACTCCTCCGTGCCCGCATCTACTTAAAAAGGGATGAAAAAATTTTCCTACACGAATTAATATATAGATTACACGTGTAAATTATTTTATTTATTTAAGTAGTTGATTTATTAATATCTTTAGATATTCTGCTCAAGACATTTATTTATTCTTATTTATTCAAAATGCGCTTCTTAGTCATATTATATTCTATATTTAAACAAAATATTTTTCGGACAGTAAAAAAATTGCGTCTTGTGGTTTTGGAAACAAATCACCAGGATAACACGTGCTAACAAAATTCTTCGTCTAGAGTATATGTTTCTACAAATCTTACCACTCTTGCAATATATATTGGGAAAAAAAAACTATCATTGATCCACCAATATCTAAATCTGTAAGAAGGAAAAAATGGAAGAATTGAGCTGTTACACATTGCCTGTCACACCCATGTGGTAGAAAAAGCAGTCAAAGCTGTGAGTGATGCATCATCCACTTTGTGCAACAAAACAAGAAAAGAAAGATTCATCAAAGCGCGGATATAATCAAGAAAAACAGTGCCGAAATTCAATAGCAAAACGGATTTTGTCACAAAATAAACTCTTCATTATATTCATTACTATTATTATCCTTTCTTGCACTTTTGTACAAATATTGTTGACATGCTTTTTTTCTCTAAATAAATATAACTACAATTGATTTATAACTTTTACATTAAAATAAACTTAATTGGAATGTCTTCGTATATCATGCCTTTTTTTTCTTATTATTAATTTTTTATTTACAATCTGACATACTGTGCTAAACTCCACTGAGAATAAGATAGTTAAACAAAATGTTAGAAGATATACAGTGTGCGAACTTGTGGTTAATACAATATTGCTTAATAACAATGACTTACACATTTGGGTTTCGAATTTTTTTATTTATTTATAAAATAAATTAACTAAATTTACTAAAACAAAATTTGTTATCCAAAATTCAAAAAAATTCAATATTAAAAAAAAATCCAAATTAAATCTTCCATACGGTTTTTTGTATGCGACAAAACAATAGCACATTTTTTGTTTATTCAATGAAAATTAGAATTTACTAATATCTAGTTGAGTGGCACCTATTTCTTAAAACTTCTTGACGTCTGCGTGGCTTGGACTCTATTAGATTAGATAAAATTTCACCGGAAATTCCATTCCATGCAATTTCCACCGCGTACTTGCCTAAATCATTCAGAATTTTTATGCCCTCCACTCCAGTGTGCAGAGGGTGTATATAAGTTTGTCATTCCGTTTCTAATAATTAGAAAAAAAATTTTGGACCCCATAAAATATATATATTTGTGATCCTTATAACAACCGGAGTTGATATAGCGATGCCCGTCTGTCCGTATATATTATTTTATTTACATAAAATTCAATATATGCAATATTTTGTTGTGGGGAAAATACATTTCTTTTGCATTAACGCTCAGCGTGACTATGCCACAGTAGATGGCGCCACAATTTTTGTTTGTTCTAAATAGCTTTGCAATAGTTATTTCTATTTTAACATGAATGTTAATAGTTTCAACTGGATATCATACAGAACAATGTTAAGAATATACAAGGGCTTGTCTTTTATTTCATACGCATTTTCATTATTCTTTTACAAATATGAACATAAGTTTGGCATATTAACTTTTTGTTGTCTTCACAAAATAGAGTTACCGAGTTCATCAATGAATTTGTTGCTTTCAAAACAGTTCAACATAGTTATATAGAATTATTATTCTGCTTTACCTACAAAATATCTGATTGCGATTACACTAATTTTTAAAAATTGTTTATAATTACTAAAGCATTATTCACATAAATACAAAATTGCACTTTTTAAATTTTATTAATATTAATTGAATTTCAGAAAATCATATCAAAACGTCGGAAATAATAATTTTAAATTTAGAATACATCAATTTCATCAAATTCCAAAAAAAAAAACACCAAATAAGTTTACATTTAAAAAATGTTTACATTTAAAAAAAAAATATTGGATGCCAATGCCAATAGCTTTTCAGTAACTTATTTTAACGATAGTGGAATCGTTAAAAAAAGGAAATAGCAAAATTATCAGTAAAATTTTTAAACGATATTCGCTATTGTTAAAGTCAGCTGTTGTTGTTATCTAAACGACAACCATTTTTGTGTTGTTTATTCAATCGATAAAAACTTAAATTTTTGGGTTGAAATGTCGTCATACATAAATAAAAATCATAAAATAGTGAAAATATTTTGCTTTTATTAAAAAACTTTTTTATATAAATAAAAAAATTAAATAGCACATTCAATTCATTATTTCATTTTCAAATAAAAAAACAGAAATATTAGTAAAAAAATAAAGATATTAAACATAAACATAAAATCATCCTGTCAAACACGAAGTAATTTGTTTTTTTCTATTCTTCTTTGTGTTTTTCGCTTATTTTGCGATTGTCGGATCGTTGAAATATACAGAATCGGACTACAGAAAACATTAATTTAAATTCAGTGAACTTTAGAGAACCTCAAATGATACTTAAGAATTGCGAACATAAAAATTGTTACATAAATATACGCAATTTGATGAGAATGTTATTTTTTTATATATGTAGAAATTTTCAAAATTTTTTTTGGATGAAAATTTGAAGTTTTTCAGAAAATAAAGAGAACAAATTATTTGTTTTAAAATGTTTGGGACGTTTGGTTTTTTGCGTTTGGCACCCCTAATTTAATTATTTATTATTATAAATTTATTCTCTATGTTTTCCAAATATGGCAATATTTTCATAAAAAAGTTGAGAGAGCTTTTTTTTTGGTTATTATTTTGTTACTCCATCCGATTTATTCAAAATTTGTTTGCAATGGATGTCACTGATTCGCCTCTTTTGTAATCATTTATTATTTTCTGTTGTACTTACACCGAATATTTATTATTATAGCCATTTTTATACCTATACCACTATGTGGTTTGGGTATAATGACTTTGTGCTACTGTTTGTAACTATCAAATATATGTAGCCTAGAACAATCTTTTGTTATACCGAGCGACTCAGAATCACTTTCTGAGTTGACTTAGCGAT
Organism: Cordilura impudica; assembly: GCA_963682025.1. Lineage (NCBI taxonomy): Eukaryota > Metazoa > Arthropoda > Insecta > Diptera > Scathophagidae > Cordilura > Cordilura impudica. The sequence goes on along the minus strand of OY821519.1, from coordinate 153,121,094 downwards.
GTCCGTCCGTCTGTCCGTCTGTGTGTCCATGAAAACCTGGTAACCAAATTACAGGTCGCAAATGTGAATATATTTGGATGAAATTTGGTATATAAGCTTTTATCGGCCATAGAATGAACTGTATTGACCTAGTTCCCATACAACTGACCCCTATGAAATCGACATAAATTGCCATAAGATCCAAATTATCAAATAGACCTCAGTCAAATTGGTTTTGTATGTGTTTATTATATCCATTAATCAGTAGTCCATAGAGAGCTGCTTCCCGATCTTCACTTAAATCTATCAAAAAACAAAAATATTGCACAAATTTTTCTCAAATTTGGTTTGTATATATTTTTTCAAAATATAAGTGACTTTGCCAAATATGGGCAGGATAGGTCCATTTTTAGACCTTTTTTTACGAGGTAAAAATCATCGAGACTTGAACACGCTAAAAAACCTCGATACACTAGCCCACAATCCCTGCGGAACCACCGTAGAAGTATTTCATCACAGGGTGGGGAAGGTATAGCAAAAACCTCAACTAATCCTAGATTCTCTCTTGCGAATCTCCTCTTGCCTACGAAGTTCCAAAAGAACCAACTTCACGTACATACATACGTGCTCCCAGTTGTCCAACATACTGAACTATATTCCCTGTGCAAATACTATTACCAACTTGTCGCTCCAATGTTGCCCTCTCCAAAACAAACCGCGGACAGACAAAGAAGACATGTTCAGTACGCTCTGAAGCAACCGTGGAATTGGGTCAGATAAAAATTCATGCTCCCATGCCGTCTACTGTACCAACCGTCAACATCCCGTATCAAAGTGTACGTCCATCTACCCTTTATAGCTCTTGTCCACCTCGTCTGCCACTCCGCAATACTATTTCTTCTAGCGTCACTGATAATACTGCTATTTTCCAATGAGCCATGTGAATCCGACACATACTTAGCCTCTCTCGCCAATATATCAATTGGTATCATAGCCGCAATTACAAAGGCCGCTTCGTCGGATACAGTCCTGTATGCACAACACACCCGAAGCGCCGTAAGCCTATAAACAGAGTTAATCCTCACACCATAGGTTTTAAGTCCGGTGAATTCTGCCCATATTGGAGCAGCAAAGAGGATTATATTTCCAACGACTCCCGCTAGGACCTTTCTCCTTAGGTATTTAGGACCTCTCGTGTTCGGCATTATCCGACATAGTGCTGTACATGTACTGCCAGCCTTAACCCTCACATAGTCGAGATGGTGTTTAAAAGATTAACGATTATCTATCATAACGCCTAAATACTTAATACAATCCTTAGTCCTTATTTCGTAGTTTCCGATTTGGAGATTAATATGTTCCACAACTTTACGACTAGTTATTAACACAGCCTCAGTCTTATGTTCAGCCAATGAAAGACCCATCGAGCTCAGCCACGATCTGATTCCGAAACTGTCTTAGCTTCACTTATAGTTTTTGCCACAATTACCAACGCTATATCATCTACAAAACCTATGATATTCACCCTTTCTGGAAGATTCAGTCTTACAACACCATCATACATAACATTCCATAGCAGTGGTCCCAGCACGGATCCCTGTGGCACCGCTCCTGTTACTTTATTCCATCATCTGTTGAATAAGTTTAAGTCCTCTTTCGAAAGTAATCTTTTACTATTGCCACTAGATATGTTGGGGTATTGAACCGGCTTAGGGCATTCACAATATTCTCCCAGTTAGCCGAATTGAAAGCATTTTTGACATCCAAAGTTCAACCACACAGTATTCCTTGGCGCCATTCTTCCAACTTTTGCCTTCTATTGCCCCATTTGCGGTGTCTACTACCTTCTTTATGGCATCTATTGTTGACCTACGTTTTCTAAAACCCTATTGGGTTTCGGACAGACTTTCTGGTCTATCGATGTACTCCTCCAGTTTACTCAGATTATACTCTCCAGTAGTTTTCCGCAGTTATCTATCATGCACAATGGCCGAAATGATGACGGGTCTTCTAACGGCTTCTTATCCTTGGGCAAGAGCACTAGTTTCTGTCTTTTCCATATTAATGGGAAAGATCCATGTCGCAGGCAAGAATTTATAAGTAGCAGTAGCTGATCGCCACAGCACTCGACAACCTCTTTCAATGCATGGTTAGAAGTGCCGTCAGGTCCAGGCGCTTTCTTATCCTTAAATCTTGAGACAGCCCGTTGTATATATAACCGCTGGAAAGTTAAAGCTCTCCCCAGGGTTTAATTTATCACATGTCGTTACATCCTGATGTAGGAAAAGATGAGTCACTATTCCATCCAGAATTTTGGCCTCTGAGGGCGAAGGTGTACTTAAGCACTTTAGTTTCTTCGTTACAAGTTTGTATGCTAGTCCAAATGGATTTCTATCAATGTCGTTACAGATACTCAAGAAACATGTTCTTTTACTTTCACGTATTGCAGATTTTATGCCCTTCTTCTTTATCTTTAAAACCTGGTGGTGTAGATCATTGCCCGGTCTTCTACGAGTTCTTACATAACGCCTTCTAGCTCGAATACATTCTTTCCGAAGTTCGGCTATTTCCTCATTCCACCAATATACGGAAGCTTTATTAACTCCGTGTTTCCTCTTTCTAGTAGACGCGTTGCACGATTGTGTTATCTTGTATATTAACTATTCCGCCATGTTTTCTGGGGAACCCCTCAACTCTACTTCTTCCATGCATAGGCAGAACATCTCTTCGTCAAATGTGTTGCTTTTCCAACCACTTAGCTTCTGTCTGGCGACTATCGTAGGTACCAGTGTCGGAACACTTATGTTCATAATTATAGCGCTATGATCACTGTGAGTGTATATATTAGAAATATGCCAGCTAATTCGGCTGTAAATATTGGCACTGGCAGAAGCAATATCGATTATTGAACCTCCTCCATTCCTATTGAACGTCTGTTCATTTCCGGAGTTCATCAGTACAACATCAATCATAGCAAATGATTCAAGTAAAATCTTGCCTCTCTCATTGGATCTAGGACAACCCCATTCCGTAGCCCAAGCGTTAAAGTCCCCGACTATTAATATGAGGCTTCTTCCTGCAGCATCAGTTGTTAATATGTCAATGATCCTCTTATACTTATTGATATCATACCTCGGGGGAATGTAGCAACTATAAATGCATATTCCAGAAATCGTAGCACGAACAAACCCGCACTCAGTCGTCAGCGTGTTCTGTAATATTTGTCTGCTTACATACCAAATTGCAGATGTACCAGTTGAATCGCTTGTCCAACTTGGTGAATCAATGTTACCATAAGGTTCACTGATAAGCGCAATGTCCGCATTTAATTCGCGGACACTTTGTCTCAATAGCTCCTGGGCTGCTTCACAGTGATTAAGATTTTAGATTTTTAGACCTAGTCCCAATATAAATATAGCACTGCCAAAAAATTAATAACAATGCAACTCAAATTTGGGTTATGCTTATTTTCTTTACCCAATTAGTTGGTCAGAAGAGATAGGGCCTCTAAACCATGGTATAGGGTATCGTATAGTTGATATAGACCGGCTAAAAATTTCTTACTTGTTTTTTATTAAAATATGCAAAATATTACCAATGACTCTGAAAGATCTGGAACGACTATAAACATGAGAAAATTTTTTCTATTTATTCTTACAATGTCTGCACACTTCCATTGAAATAGCGTTATATAAATATGTGAGATGTAAATATCCTTTTTTGGCAGAGTTTGGATAATTTTTTCATCTATATTGTCGTAACCTGGAGATTTTTTAACGTTAATTTAATTAACTTGTCGATAACTTTATTCGCAAAGATGTGTTTGGTCGGCCAATCCAATCCAAGACAAGGACAATTTAGAAATTCAATTATTTCGTTATCATATGGTTTTCTAAATGCGTGTGGGATGGAAAAGTACTTCGTAGATGGTTGGCAGATGCTTCTACTTTAGCTTTATATGTTTTACACCAAACTCCATTGTTGTCTTTTATTGGAACATTTCGTTTAGTTGGACGTTTTATGTATTTTATTGCCTTCCACAAAAAAAACTTAGAGTTGTTGTTGTTGTTAGGATCAAGGTTATGCAAAAAGTAACCAAGCTGCTCATTTTTCAACCTATGGATGACAATTTTACGGTCTTTAGCAGCATTGTTAAAGATCTGCCTTTCGTGAAGGATTCTATAAACTTGCCATGTATCATGCTTTTAGTTCTTTTTTAAGTACACTCTTGAAAGATTCAACATGAAACCGGAGACAGAACATTAACTCCGATTGCTACCAAACTTCGTAACCTAATAACACTTATAATTTGGTATCTTTTTGATTCATATATAAGTGACCAACCTTATGGTACATACGTATAAAACAAATATAATACTTAATTCCTTGTGGTGTATATGGTCTTAAAATTTTTTAGTTTCATTCAAAATATCTTGATGATTCAAACGTTAAAATACCCTAATTTCTATTGGCGGAGGATAAAACTATTTATAATGTTCCCATCGTTGTTTCACTAGTTTGATCTTATTCAAATAATTGTTCACTTTAGAACTTTCAAATTTGATAAAACTCTACACACTGGGAATAATAATAATTATTAATATAGAAATAGTAGAAATTTTGGCATGCATAGTTAATAACTTTAAGAATGGTTAAATAACAATCAATGGTCCAACTATTAAAACTAGACAACTCGTGGCCAGCGTATATATGTTTGTGCTGATTTTAAAACTAAAAAAATATTTATGCAAGACCCAGCTTTTATTATACCAATCGATTCAGAATCTGAGTCACATTATCTGTGTGTCCTTTAAACATTGTAATCAGGCCAAAAGTCATAAATATTTTAATATTTTAATGAAATCTATCTATATATATAAAAGAGTTGCGTGACTGATTCATCATCGTCCAGCGCAAACCCTTCGACCCAATAACTAGGAATTTGGATTGTAGGTTCCCGTGTCGGCGTAAAGATCCGCTAAGAAGGGATTATTAGAAATTCGTACATTAAGGTAAAAAACGGCTAAATATGGGCCAAAATGAGGAATGGTAACAAATGAATCTAGGACAATAGAATTTGGTTTGTAGATTCCATCCGATATACAAAATATCAATCAAGTTAAATTATAAATTATACATTTGGTATCTTATAAACAGAAGAATCTAGCAATATGAAATTTAGTATGAGAATTCCGCTAGAGATAGAAAAATCACATGAGAGGAAAATGTTTGGAAATTTGGATGTTATGGGGAATAAAACTTCCCGTAAGTGTAAAATGGTACCTTTTTGTCTGTATCTTCCTTAAAAATTAATTTAGGAATATGAATTTTGATATGTAAATTCCACCAGATACACAAACATGGGCCACGAATATTTTTTTTTAGTTCGAGGCAAAAAATTGCAAAACTGGTACTTTTCAACTGGTAAATCTTCATTTGAAAGTACATGAAAATTATATTCCATTCGTTTCAAGAATTAGTCTTAGTTCCAACTAATAAGGTTTAAAAATTAAGAATAAACCAAATATGAGTGGAATTTTAATTAATTTTTTATACAGCATCCGATCATATCGGATTATATCGGGTATTATATGGGAACTAGGTCGTAGAATGCATTGATGTTGACCTTATTTGGTATAGTCAAATATTTTTTGTAAAAACATATGCATAAAACCAAATTTAATTGAAAATCAGGAAGCAGCTTTATATGGGGGCTATGACTAAGAATTGTCCTATTAGGTTTTTTTTTATACTACAGATTAATTAATATAATTAGCACACATCCTTTTTTTTATTTCAATAGAGTCCGTCCTATGGCTGATGGAAGCTGATATACCAAATTTCATTAAAATATATTCATATTTGCAACCTGTAGTTTGATTACGAGGTTTACACAAACGAACGGACATCGCTGAATCATTTTCTGAGTCGATCGGTACAATAAAATATGTGTCTAGGTCAAATATTTTAAGTAGCTACAAACATAAGCACAAAGTCATTATACCCTATACCACTAAAGGCCAGTTTACACTATCACACTTTATAATACGACCTGTCAAAAAGCCGAATATTATGAAAAAGTCATATCATGTAAAAAAGCTTATGTTATGAAATTGACAGTCTGTATGATTTCATTTTCGAAATCCGATAGTTTTTTATTTTTAGAAACATTTCTAAAAACTTGTAATTTTCATCGGACCAGAGTTGTTTTTTTGGTAATATTAAGAAAAAGGTAAACAAAAACAAAGAAAGTGGATATAAAATATAAATTTCAAAATAAATTTGTTTTCATAAGACTTGAGTGTGATGGTTTAAATGGTCCAAGTATGCAGAAATAATATCGATACGACTTTATGACAGTCCAATGAATTTCATCGGATTTTTATGTCGAAAAATCGTACGACTAAGTGGTATCATGTAAATGGGCCTTAAGTGGTCAGGGTATAATGAATAGTTGGTATATCGAAAGTTTTTAGGTTTAATAATATTCCTTCCCATGTAAAGAAATGAAAATTTCAGTTACATCCTTTCCATATTATGCCATCGATATACATATATGGAAAGAAATATTTTTATATTTCTAGGAAGCATCTGAACTTTTGAACTTGCCTTATTTATATGACATCAAATTTACATAATTTTAGTTATATTATATGTTTAACTGTAGTTATATATTATATGTTTAACCTTTATTACTGCTTATTATATAAAATATAAAAGCATTGATTCCGATCTGCAAATATCATTTTATTGCTATAGAGATATGATAGTTTGATTCAAACTTTTTTTTTTTTTTTTAAATCAAGTTTTATATGATTAGCATTATTAGCATTATTTAAAAAATTATGCAGTCTATTTTAAACGCATTTGTTTACGAATATCAATGATAGTAGCTTATATTACCAATATTATTATACCCTCCACTCCAGTGTGCAGAGGGTATATATAAGTTTCTCATTCAATTTGTAATAATTAGAAAAAAAATTTTGGACCCCATAAAATATATATATTTGTGATCCTTATAATATAGCGATATTATATAGCGATGTCCGTCTGTCCGTCTGTCCGTCTGTGGAAATCACGATGACGGCATCAATCGGGCAGCTAGGGTGCTCGTTGATATAAAAAATGATTCACTAACATCCTGAGAAGTTTGGTGTTTACAATCGTCTAAATCGGTCGATTAGGGCCCGAGATTTGAATGAAGAACAAAAAAAAGTCTTGAAAAAATATAATTTTCTATGTTGTTCTTGTCACGATCACACCCTCAATGGGACAGCTGGGGTGATCATTTTTAGTGAGAATGATTCACCAAATTCATGGGAAGATTTCTATTTGAAAAATCAATTAAAGCGGTGGAACAGTTCCAGGGAAATCTCTGAAAAAGTAAAAGAAATGTAAAACATGATATTGTTCTTGTTGTTATTCTAAATGTTGCATTGTTGTCATAGCTGGACTTGTTGTTTTTGTGGTCGTTGTGATAATAATATAACAAAAACAAACCCTTTGAAAATTTTTTTATCAACTCTGGTAGAAAAATTTAAAAGTTTCCATTGTTTTGGCATCACTAAACAAATTTATTAGATCATTTCTGTCATTGCCACGAGCCTGCCTGCAAAGTTTCAGATCGACTGGGTCACGCGACACTACGAGTTAATATAAAGGGATTAATAAAAAAAAAAACAATGTAAATTTAGCAAAAAAAAAATTATGTATTAATTTATTTAAAGAGAAAAACACAAAAATAACGTGTGATGTTGTATTTTTGGTGTGTAATATTTACATATACATACATACACATATTAAATAATACAAATAATATACATATACTATATATATGTATATCCATAATAACTGCATGTTAGAAATAAATCGGTATATTATTTTATTTACATAAATTTCTGCAATATTTTGTTGTGGGGAAAATACATTTATTTTGCATTAACAGAGTGTCACTTCATTTTGCTCAGCGTGACTATGCCGCAGTAGATGGCGCCACAATTTTTGGTCTAATAAGCTTTGCAAAAGTTATTTCTATTTTAACATGAATGTCAATATTTTCAACTAGATATTATACAGAACAATGTTAAGAGTGTACACGGGCTGGATTTTATTTCATACGTTTTTCCATTATTCTTTTACAAATATGAACATAAGTTTGGCATGTTAACTTTTTCTTGTCTTTATAAAATAGAGTTACCGAGTTCATCAATGAGTTTTTTGCTTTACATAGTTATATAGAACTATTTTTCTGCTTTACCTACAAAATATCGGATTGCGATTACATAAATACAAAATTGCACTTTTTAAATTTTCCATTCAAATTTAAGAAAATATCAATTCTAAAAACTGGAATTAAGATTTCCAATTATAAATTACAATTAATTGAATTTCAGAAAATCATATCAAAACGTCGGAAATAATAATTTTAAATTTAGAAGACATCAATTGCATCTTTAATATACATATAAATTTTATCCGTTAAACACAAATTGAAATTCCAAAAAAAAAAAACACCAAATATGTTTACATTTAAAAATGTTTACATTTAAAAAAAATATTGCCATTCAGGAGAAATTAATAACTTTTCAGTACCACGATTCAGTAACTTCTTTTAACGATAGTCGAATCGTTAAAAAAAAGAAAATAGCAAAATTATCAGTAAAATTTTTAAACGATATTCGCTATTGTTAAAGTCATCTGTTGTTGTTATCTAAACGACAACCATTTTTGTGTTGTTTATTCAACCGATAAAAACTTAAATTTTTAGGTTGAAATGTCGTCATACATAAAAAAAATCATAAAATAGTGAAAATATTTTGCTTTTATTAAAAAACTTTTTTATATAAATAAAAAAATTAAATAGCACATTCAATTCATTATTTCATTTTCAAATAAAAAACAGAAATATTAGTAAAAAAAAATAAAGATATTAAACATAAACATAAAATCATCCTGTCAAACACGAAGTAATTAGTTTTTTTCTATTCTTCTTTGTGTTTTTCGCTTATTTTGACAGAGATGCCGCTCGTTTACAATTTAAATAAATAGAAAACAAGTAAGAAAATTATAGTCGGTCTAGACCGACTATACGATACCCTATACCATGCGTTTAGAAACCCTATCTCTTAGGCCCAACTAACTGGACATTGAAAATAAGCGTAAACCAAATTTGAGTGGGATTTTTATTAATTTTTTTGGCTGCAGATATGAAAAAGTTCATATCGGATGCTATATCTATAAAGGGACTAGGTCCAAAAATGGACCGATCTTGACAATATTTGGTAAAGTCACTTTTATTTTGAAAAAAATATATACAAACCAAATTTGAGAAAAATCTGTGCAATATTTTTGTTTTTTGATAGATTTAAGTGAAGATCGGGAAGCAGCTCTATATGGGGTCAAAGGGATCATTTTTGGACTACTCATTAGTGGATGTAATGAACGCATACAAACCCAATTTGAGTAAGATCTATATGACAATTTGGATCTTATGGCAATTTATGTCGATTTCATATGGGTTATTTGTATGGGGGCTAGGTCTGAACATGGACCGATTCTCACCAATTTCAATAGCGTCCATCCCATGGCCAATAAAAGCTTATATACCAAATTTCGTCAAAATATATTCATATTTGCGACCTGCAGTTTGATTACAAGCTTTACATGGACACACAGACGGACGGACGGACGGACGGACGGACATTGTTAAATCAACTCAGAAAGTGATTCTGATTCGATCGGTATAATTAAAGATGGGTCTAGGTCAAATATTTTTGGTTGTTACAAACAGCAGCACAAAGTCATTATACCCAAACCACATAGTGGTATAGGGTATAAATAGATATGTCGACTGTCGTTAAGATGTCTGTACTTAGTGAATCACTTAATCCTTAGTGCAAACAACAATAGCTGTCTATATATTTTGCGATTGTCGGATCGTTGAAATTTAGAGAATCGGACTACAGAAAACATTAATTTAAATTCAATGAATTTGAGAAAACGTCAAATGATATTTAAGAATTGCGAGCATAAAAACTGTTACATAAATAAACGCAATTTGATGAGAATGTTATTTTTTATATATAAATTTTCAAAATTTTTTTTGGATGAAAATTTGAAGTTTCTCAGAAAATAAAGATAACAAATTATTTTATTTAAAATGTTTGGGACTTTTGGTTGTTTGCGTTTGGCATCCCTAATTTGAATATTAATTATTATAAATTTATTCTCTATGTTTTCCAAATATGGCAATATTTTAATAAAAAAAGTTGAGAGAGCTTTCTTTTTTGGTTATTATTTTGTTACTCCATTTTTGTTACTATATGGCCACAATGAAGAAATATTTGGCCAATTAAAAGAAACTATACAGCCATCTCCAATTAGCACGATTTAATGCATATAGCCACCCTACACAACCATTACCTTTGCAATGGAGGTTAGGGCGAGCTATTTAATTAGCAAAAACTAAATTAAACGAGAAGTTATATCATATAACCGGAAACGCATGCATATAGAAAACGTATGCATATTTTTCCAATATTTTGTTTACATTTATTATCAATACTCAAACCGAGGTGGAGGGTATCAAAGATTCGGCACAGTCGAATTTAACAGTCTTAATTGTTTTTAATTAATATTAAATTGTTTTTAAATGTGTCTTGAAGCATAAAGAGAAATAAAAAATTCTGATTAGAATGCAAATATAAAGCAATAAGTGAAATGCCAATGCGTGGAATGAGGAACGCGTTAGTCCCATAGTTAAATGAAGTTCCTGCATATGAAAGAGGCGAATGTCCTACTGAAAATGAAAAAGAATATATGCGCAGAGAAATTGAACTCTTAAAGCGTGAACGGCAACTGATGGCAAAAGAAATTTTTTTTTATTAAAATAAATGGCAGATTTGGAAAGAGAAAATTTAGCTGCTCTCACGGCGGAGTCCTTTTCAAGTGAACTATCACCAAATATCAATAGTTCGTCTTTCAACGTCATTATGGAATTTCCACCGGAGTACGATGGTGGCAGTAATTTTGATTTATGGGTTGTTCAGCTTAAAAGTGTTGCCGATGCAGAAAACGTTGACGACAACATGTTGCGAGCTATGATGAAAGGTAAGCTAAAGGGAAAGTACTATTTTGGTTACAGTCAAAGCCGTGTTATGCAATAGAAGCTGCCAATAGTCTGTTGGAGCAGATGAGGGTGTTATGTGGCAATAAGAATGGAAAACTTTGCTTGCGCTGTAATTTTGAGTACCGTAACTGTAAGTACGGGGAAATTTTCCTTCAATACTATAACGATAAAATAATATTGGAAAACCAAATTAAAATTGATGATGATGAGTTAATAAAGTTTTTGATAGAGGGTATACCTGATCCTCAGTTACAGATGCAAGCTTTGAAAACAAGCCACAATTACAAGAAGCATTCGCGAAAGCTGAATTGATGTATCGTGCCTTTCCTAAAGCTAATCCATTAGGTAAAGACAACATTATATGCTATAATTGTAACTCCTTTGGGCATTTTGCGGCTGAGTGTAAAAAGACGTGAGCAACATCGTATTGCTGCTAGCCCTAAGAGAAAGGATGCTGTAAATTTTGTAGAAGGCAACGACTATGTAAGATTATATAATATATTAATAGATAACGATGGTACAGATTATCCTTTATTTGTATCTAATATTGATGGGTTGATTTTTAATGTCGGTAATGATGTATCTCATAGGGAAAAGTGTATGTTTGAAGTTTTTTTTTTTAAATAATTATGTAAAGCCGGAGCGTCCAAACGAACCTTTGAACTGTCCTCAACTGACCTCCAAGACGATTATCTTATTCTAAAAATATTGAATTACAGACGCTATTGTATGAATATGAATACATACGTGTCAACGAATCTAAAATTACGTCACCTATAGATTCAGTTTCAAAAATGTTAATATAATTTTTGCAGATATGGTACAAGTTGATAAACTTATAACTTACCTAGATGATATAATAATAGCAACGAATAATATGGAAGAACATTTGGGGATACTCCAAGAAGTTTTCAAACGTTTAGTGAATAAGCTCGAATTACGATTAGATAAGTGTGAATTCCTGCTGTTAAGTGTGAAATGTTTATGATATACAATCAATGGAAACGGGGTAAGGGCGAAGGGCCAACGGGCAATTGAGAATTTTCCGGTTCCATACAGACCGCATTCTGTGCAAAGTTTCTTGGGTCTCTGATCCTATTTCCGTAGGTTTGTTAGTAGTGATTCTTCCATATTGTATGATTTAACTAGGAAGACCAGTAGGTTTGAATTTGGTGCCGAGCAGTTAGAAATGCAAAATTATGATTACAACCTGGAACACTGAGCTGATACTCGAATACAACACTTTGATTCACTCAGTCGTTGTATAATATAATGATTATAGAAACAAATACCTTCGAGGGAAATCTGGTGATATGCCAAGCCAAGGATGAAACATTGTCAAAATTAAAAGATAAGTTCTACCAAATGCGAAATGGTGTCTTTTATAGAAAAAAAGATAATGATACAGTATTGTTCTGTGTCCCTAGAGATATGGAGAGTCATGCAATGTACAAGTACCACGGTGGGATGGGTTCTACTGGGGTGGATAAGATGAAAGATTTTATTTGAAATCCATAGCTTTTTTGGCAAACAGTGAACGTGGAGAAGGATTTCGTCATAACATTCCGAAAGGAAACATCCCATTTGAAGTTATAAACATCGACCATTTCGGGCCCGTGGTTAACGGTTGATCGAAAATTTTGTAGAAGGCAATAACATTCAGTATGTCAAGATAGAAACGGGTTCCCCACAGGTCAATGGGCAGGACAAATGGGTCAATAGGAGTTTGAGACCAATGATTGCAAAATTAGTAGATTCGGATAAGGTTATTAACTGGGATAACGTAATAGAAACTGTCGAATTCTGTGTTAATAGTACTTTACACAATGAGTATCCAAGTAATATGCTTTACGGAGTAAGACAGAGGGGATGTATTTTTGAAACGGAGTGTCCAAAAAGTTAAACACTAAATTCAAAGGCCCTTATCGTATCGCTTAGGTTTTACGAAACGACAGACACCTATAGGAGGATGTTGAAGGGTTTCAGCAATCACGCACAAGGGTGTTTGGTCTATAGAAAATCTTAGACCATGGTTCGGAACTCACAAAAGATAATTTTTTTGTTTATTATAATAAATAATAAATAAATAATTATTTGAGTTCAGGGGATGTAGTAGTCAGGATGAAAGAGTTGTAGCGGCATTAGATGATTATCCTGTATTTTATTATATAATTTATTATTATTTTAACCCTGTATTATAATTTTATTATAACTGTGTATTAACACTCATTGTATTCTCCTTTAAATTAGGTATTTGTCATATCTACTTTATCTATATTGTTCCTCTTTATCCTACTGCTTTTATAATCTTTTATAATCTCATTACTTTATATTTGAAGTTCTGAGGATCATTAATATGAAATAAAAAGTTAAGTTTTCAGTTTGAAAGTCGTTTATTTATCGAAGCTGCTACAACATGAATAAAAAATTGGTACTCAAAATTTGCAAATTTTGTTTTTTAATAATTTCGGGTTTAATCCTAAATTTTAAATTTTTAAATTTTTTATTTTAAATTTTATATTTTAAATTTTTAAATTTAAAAAAAAATTCAATTAAAACAAGTAAAAGTGTCCAATTCGGCTGGGCCGAATCTTTTAAATCTAAAATTTTTAATTATATATGATTTTTGTTAAGCTAATTGGGTCTATTATATTAATGTAAATAAAAAACCTTTTATTACATATTTCTCCCAACGTTTCGTCAATTTCTTGTTGACATCTTCAGGGGTGTGTCTATTTAATTTTTTCAAAAACATTAAATTAATACAAAACAAGTAAGAAAATTATAGTCGGTCCAGACCGACTATACGATACCCTATACCATGCGTTTAGAAACCCTATCTCTTAGGCCCAAATAACTGGACATAGAAAATAAGCAAAAACCAAATTTGAGTGGGATTTTTATTAATTTTTCTGGCTGCAGATATGAAAAAGTTAATATCGGATGCTATATCTATATAGGGACTAGGTCCAAAAATGGACCGATCCTGATCATGTTTGGTAAAGTCTCTTGTATTTAAGTGAAGATCGGGAAGCAGCTCTATGTGGGGTCAAAGGGATCATTTTTGGACTACTCATTAATGGATGTAATGAACGCATACAAACCCAATTTGAGTAAGATCTATATGACAATTTGGATCTTATGGCAATTTATGTCGATTTCATATGGGTAATTTGTATGGGGGCTAGGTCTGAACATGGACCGATTCTCACCAATTTCAATAGCGTTCATCCCATGGCTGATAAAAGCTTATATACCAAATTTCATCAAAATATATTCATATTTGCAACCTGCAGTTTGATTACAAGGTTTACATGGACACACAGACAGACGGACGGACGGACGGACGGACGGACATTGTTAAATCAACTCAGAAAGTGATTCTGATTCGATCGGTATAATTAAAGATGGGTCTAGGTCAAATATTTTTGGTTGTTACAAACAGCAGCACAAAGTCATTATACCCAAACCACATAGTGGTATAGGGTATAAATAGGATACATCATATATTATAAACTTACAATTTTCAATTAACTTAAAATAATATCACAGTTTTTCCTTCTATTTTATTGCAACTCTGTAACTAGTACTTTTATTATCTGTGTCTTCCTTTAGATTCATCGTTTTGTCTATTTTTTGTTGTATGCGTAAGCTTTCAATTGTGTAACGTTTTTTATGTTTTGTTTCTATGTCTACTATTCTTATTCTATTGAAATCGGGTTCATGTTTTTCGTTGATCATATGTTTTGACAAGGTTGTTGATTGCCTTTGTTTCTCAATGTCATTTCTTGTTTGTAGATTTCTTCTTGCTGTGCCGATGTAAATTAGATCACATTTTTGTTCGTCGTTTCCCTTACATGCTATTTCGTACACAACATTTTTATACCCTCCACACTGTTGTTTTTCAACAGGCGCTTTAATTTTGGAATAAATAGAGTTGAGTGTAGTGTGTGGTTTGTAGGCGAAACATATGTTTTGTGTTTCTATTGTTGTTTTTATATTCTTATTGTCCGTCAAGCCAGGAATAAACTTTACACTGTGAAAAACTTTGTCGTTGATTTCAGTGTTATTTGGAGATATGTTGTTTTTTAATTTTCTTTGCGTTTCTTCAACTAGTTGTTTTATTAGTTTTATTGGAAAACTATTATTTATTAATATTGATGTGATTTTCTTTATATTTTTGATATGAAATTTCTCGTCACTTATGTGTACAGGGCCGTCTTAAGGCATGTCGGGGCCCCTGGGCACAAAATAATTTGGGGCCACACTGGAAAGTAAAAAAAAAACGAATGACAAGAATTTTTTGTTATGATTTTAAATTTATTATGTTTAATACAAATTTAATACAAGTTATTTAATGTTATAAGAAATATAATCTAGGTATTTATGTTCTGATTTAAATTGGCTACGCTAAAGGTTTTTTTCGGAATTTCTGTGCTGCAAAATCTTCTATTATATCCTCAAAATCAATTTTTTGAAGGACATCACTTTCGTCACGTTCTTGTAACATAGACGTTCGTAATTCATTTTTTATTCTCTTTAGCCGAGAAAATAAGCGCTCTCCACTACAATTAGTGATCATTAAACAAAGAAATATTCTTGTAGCAACTTCAACATTTGGAAAAGTTTCTTCTAACTTATCGGACTTTATTAGGTTATGTAAAGCTGAGATACTCAAATCCGATGATTCCGTTGCTATGTTCTTGAGGTACTGCCATAAATGAAAACATTCTGATATGAACTCCTTAGCATTAGTGTCTTTGTGGTAGAATTCTGCATTTTTTTGACAAATAGTCAGAATCAATTGTTATTAATTGAGAAAGAAAACTAAAAATTTCATCAATTTCTTGGCATGCAGCAGAACGCTTTTTAAATGAACATGTAATGTGTCAATTATGGGAATAAACGTTTCTACGCGGAATTTTTGTTTGCCATTTAACTGTACAGTCTCCGCTGATCCGTCAAAAAAAGTAAGACGTGTGCTGCGAATTTTTTTCTTTCAAACATATCTTTATAGTCACCATTGGGTTTTTTTGCTTTAGCGGCCGATTTGTACTGATCGAAATTATCGCGTGCGTTACTGACATAATCGATTAAAGATGCGTAAAGTTTTGTTGCAACGTCCAGTGCCAAAGTTTTTTTTTGTAAACTTATGCTTGTTTTGTTTATAACTCCTAAAAGATCATTCCAAATCTCCGTTAGAAGCATAGTCTCAAATTTTTCCATTTTTTGGCTAGGCGTTGAGCTTCGTTTCTTGTTTCTCCTGGTTGATTGATGCCATTTGCAATTGATGTTAAAGCTTCAGATATATGAAAATAACCATTTTGCAAAGCATTAATAGCATTAGCACGTGCAGACCATCCAGTATCCGGGAGAGACTTCAAAACTTTATTTGTTCCCAAATTCGCTGTCATAATTTTCCATCGTTTGGTCGAAGCCGAGAAAAAATTAAATAATTTTTGGACGAATTGGAAGTAGGATACTGCATCTGAAACACATTGAACAGCTTCAACACCTACCAAATTTAATGAATGTGCCGCACATGGAACAAAAATGGCAAATTCACATTTTTCTTTTATTTTTGCCTGAACACCAGAATACTTTCCTGCCATATTTGATGCATTATCGTAACTCTGCCCTCGGCAATCTTTTATAGGAATATCAAGACTTTCAGTAAAGTTTAAAATGACACCTGCTATATATTGAGCCAAAAATTTCACTACTGCAACAATTCTTTTAAGTACATTCTTCCAATAATTGAGTTGTGTATTATATTGGACAAAAACTCGCTGTCAATTCCACCAGTAGTTTTGCTTCTTGTGACATATTTCATCATTCATTCCCTGTGGTGTAAACTGTTCTCATGCTCCATTAATAAATTACTTATATGTTTCCAGTCTTTATATCCATTTGGAGAACTCAAATTATGACCAGTACCAGTAGCAGTATTAAATAGACGCCAGCAATAACAGTATACAGAGTTCTTTGACGGTGAAAATAGGAGCCATTTTCTTTCTAAAGACTCACCATTCGTCAATATACGGGCGAACATATTTTTAGTCAAGTATCTAGTTTTTGTTTTACCGCTTGAATCTGGAAAATTTTTAGAAGTTTCGGAGAAGTCACACTCTTTATTTTGAAAAAATTCTGGCCCTTTTTGAGTCCAAATATCGCGTACTTCTTCCGTTAAAATTTCATCACAGTACGTACCAGGATCAGGAGATACACTTTCTATGCTCGTAAATAATAAGTTACAGAAGCTTAAATTGGAGGATTCAGCATCTAATGTACCTGTTACTGTCTCTACATCTGGAACTTGCATAATATTATCATTTATGTCAGACGTAAGTTCTTTTTCCTGTTGAAATTCGAAAGTAACCGGATCTTGAGATGATGAAGGCGAAGAATCAGTCATCCTGTTTGTTTCTTCCACCGTAAAAAATGAAGTGGACATAGCTAAATTAATTATAAAACAATATAGACAAGTTGTTTACAACTAAGACGTCAAACTGGTGAAAACTTCTTTTAAATAAGTCCAATAATTCACATTAAACACTTACACGCCTTCACTGAGTTGACCTTTCACTTATTGACTGCGTTAAACTTTGACATTCATACGGGAAATCCCCTAAATATACGCAATGTCAACTATTACTATCTTCACCAGTCAGGTTGCCAGTTTTTTTCTTGTTTGTATCGTCAAATACAGTTGAAAAATCGCTCAAATACATTTTTTTTTAGTATTTGTTAATATTTAAGTTTCGGTTAAAGTTTTTTTCTATTCCTTTTTATACCCTATACCACTATGTGGTTTGGGTATAATGACTTTGTGCTGCTGTTTGTAACTACCAAAAATATTTGACCTAGACCCATCTTTTGTTATACCGATCGAATCAGAATCACTAACTGATTCCATTTAACGATGTCCGTCCGTCCGTCCTTCCGTCCGTCCGTCCTTCCGTCCGTCCGTCCTTCCGTCCGTCCGTCCTTCCGTCCGTCCGTCCTTCCGTCCGTCCTTCCGTCCGTCCGTCCTTCCGTCCGTCCGTCCGTCCGTCCGTCCGTCTGTGTGTCCATGTAAACCTTGTAATCAAACTGCAGGTCGCAAATATGAACATGTTTTGATGAATTTTGGTATATAAGCTTTTATCAGCCATAGGATGAACGCTATTGAAATTGGTGAGAATCGGTGCATGTTCAGACCTAGCCCCCATACAAATGACCCCTCTGAAATCGACATAAATTGCCATAAGATCCAAATTGTCATATAGATCTTACTCAAATTGGGTTTGTATGCGTTTATTACATCCATTAATAAGTAGTCCAAAAAGGATCCCTATGGGACAAGTCTTAGTCATAGGCCCCATAAGGAGCTGCTTCCCGATCTTCACTTAAATCTATCAAACAAGTAAGAAAATTATAGTCGGTCTAGACCGACTATATGATACCCTATACCATGGTTTAGAGACCCTATCTTTCGGTCCAACTACTTCGATATAGAAAATAAGCATAAACCAAATTTGAGTGGGATTTTTATTAATTTTTTTGGCTGCAGATATGAAAAAGTTCATATCGGATGCTATATCTATAAAGGGACTAGGTCCAAAAATGGACCGATCCTGATCATGTTTGGTAAAGTCTCTTGTATTTTGCAAAAATATGTACAAACAAAATTTGAGAAGAATCAGTGCAATATTTTTGTTTTTTAATAGATTTAAGTGAAGATCGGGAAGCAGCTCTATATGGGGTCAAAGGGATCATTTTTGGACTACTCATTAGTGGATGTAATGAACGCATACAAACCCAATTTGAGTAAGATCTATATGACAATTTGGATCTTATGGCAATTTATGTCGATTTCATATGGGTAATTTGTATGGGGGCTAGGTCTGAACATGGACCGATTCTCACCAATTTCAATAGCGTTCATCCCATGGCCGATAAAAGCTTATATACCAAATTTCATCAAAATATATTCATATTTGCGACCTGCAGTTTGATTACAAGCTTTACATGGACACACAGACGGACGGACGGACGGACGGACATTGTTAAATCAACTCAGAAAGTGATTCTGATTCGATCGGTATAATTAAAGATGGGTCTAGGTCAAATATTTTTGGTTGTTACAAACAGCAGCACAAAGTCATTATACCCAAACCACATAGTGGTATAGGGTATAAAAACAAAAATATTGCACTGACTCTTCTCAAATTTTGTTTGTATATATTTTTGCAAAATACAAGAGACTTTACCAAACATAGTCAGGATCGGTCCATTTTTGAGCCTAGTCCCTATATGGATATAGCATCCCATATGAACTTTTTCATATCTGCAGCCAAAAAAATTAATAAAAATCCCACTCAAATTTGGTTTATGCTTATTTTCTATGTCCAGTTAGTTGGGCCTATGAGATAGGGTCTCTAAACGCATGATACAGGGTATCATATAGTCGGTCTAGACCGACTATAATTTTCTTACTTGTTGTTTTTGAAATTAACAAAAAAAAAAATTAACAAAAAGAAATTGCCAGAAAAATACAAAATATTTAATTTCTTTCTTTCGTGTTCGAATATATCGGCCTTTCGGGGCCCCCATGAGGTCGGGGCCTGGGCACGGGCGCCGTGTGCCTTATGGCAAAGACGGAATTGTATATGTAGTACCATAAAAATTAAATTTTTCGCCGTATTTATTATTTGGTATTTTGGTTGTGTTGCATTGAAATTCATCAGTCTTCCAGAAGATGTTTCTTTTGAATACCACTCAAATTTAATCGGACTATTGTGTCTATATATGAATGTATCCAAGTATGCAATTTTATTATGTGTCTCAATTTCCGTAGTGAACTGAATTTTAGGATGATATAAGTTGAGAATATTCAGGATCTCTTCTTTGTCGTCACGTTTTACTAATAGCTAATATGTCATCTACATATTTCACTATGTATTTTAAATTAATATTTTTATTCTTTAACTCGGTTATTGCTTCGTCAAGTAAACTGTCAGATACTATATCCGCTATGGTGGGTGACAGAGAATTCCCCTCGGCATTCCGAACACTTGGCTGTAGATTTTATTTTCGTAAACAAAATAATTGTTATCCATTAGGCAAAATTTGATTATTTTTAAGAACTTAGCCCTCGAAATTTTAGTTATATTCTTTACTAGCTGGACCCGGCAAACGTTGTTTTGCCCTCAATGAATTTTTATTTTAGTTAGAATCTGTATATACCTATATAAAATGTGTGACGAAGATCTCCAGATAATAAAATGAGAGCTTCACCAAAAAATCTTTCATTGCCTTTCAAATCTTTTATCAAATCAAATCACAATGTTTGTGAGCCATGGTACATTCATCCCAAATAAAAATACTGCATTTTTGCAGAACTTTTGCCATACCGGAATGTTTTTTGATATTACAGACGGCATTCTCATTTTTTTGTACGTTTAACGGTGATTTGAGTGCTGAATGAGCTGTGCGGCCACCATGCAATAATGTAGCGGCTTTTTCCTTCTTTTTCGTTAGAATATTTATATATAAAAACGTTTGTGAGTTTATTTATTAAAATTTATATAAATTTGACAACTCATTATTTTTCGAACGACAGCGCCATCTACCGGGTCCAATAAAAAAATGTTTCTAACATACATTTATACATACAAAAATTTCTTATGACGAAACATACGTTCATTCTGAATTGCAGTCAAATCGCGCTGAAAGTAAAAATTTTTGTTTTTAACTTGACCCCAACGCCAGCTAGAGGGTAAAAACTAAAAAAAAAACACAGAAGAGCTCGAACCGAACCTATGCTGGAAATCCTACCTCGACAGCTCTTATGGTTCCGGAGATCATTCGTTACAATCGAATGCATCAACGTTTTTATATATACGCCACGCCCCTTTGCCCACTAACAACTTTATATAGCTAAGGTCTTATTATTTCGCAAAAATATCCTTTTGTGAAAATTTCATGACGATCCTTCCAGTAGTTTAGAAGATATTACGATTTTTTATTTTTCTAAAAAGGGGCGTGGTCCCGCCCACTTTTCTTCTTGTATGTATTTCTATTCATGCTAATACCATATGTACCAAATATGACTGCTGTAGGTAAAAAAATTCCCGTGATATGACTTTTTCAAATTTTTGGTTATATGGTCGTGGCACCGCCCCTTTGTCCAATCGAAAATTTATATAGCATATTATTCCTTCCAGAGTCACAGTAACACGCTCTGAAAATTTCAGGAAGATCGGTTCTTTGGTTTGGCCTCCTATAAAGCACAAACAAACACACATTCATTTATATATATATAGATAGATTGAAAGCAGATTAATTATGATTTAAGATAAAATGGGGCGAAAAAGGGGGACTTGGTAATAAAAAAATGTATGGCTACCTTACCTGTAGATAAAAAGTGTATAAAACTTTAGATAAATACATATTACAAAAAAATTATTTTGTATAGCAAACATTGTTAGTGGTATAAGTAAAAAAAAGGGGGCGGTGAAATGGGCGTGGTTCATAGTTATATGGCGACGTTAACAGTATTAAGAGCAATATACTACCAAATAAAAAAATCCGTTGGAAGGAACAAATTTGTACAGAGAAAAAAAAGTTTAAAACTTTCAAACAAAATTTGGCGTGAAAAGGGGCGTGAAAGGGGGCGTGGCGTAAGAAATGTTTATTTCTACCTCGCCTGGAGTATAATGTGTATACAATTTGAAGTAAATCTGTTAAAAACTATATGGGAGCAATTACATAATTTTAAAAAAGTGGGCGTAAAAGTGGGCGTGGTCAAAAAAAAAGTACCCTATTAATCATGCCAGAGTCCCAGTTAAATGCTGTGAAAATTTCAGGAAGATCGGTCCAGAGGTTTGGTCTCCTATAAGGTACACACAAACAAACAAACAAACAAAAAAACAAACACACATTCAATTTTATATATATAGAAGATAGATTGTATCCCATTTTCCCTTTATGTTTTTGATTGCCGTATGCACAGGTATGTTAGTAAATAAAGACACGACATCAAAAGATATTAGAACTTCATTATCCGCTATATTTTTATGTTGTAATTGTTTTAATGCTATATTTTTCTGAAATTATGCGTTTTAAAAGTTGACCAATATATTTGGAGAGTTGATAACATGGGACATTCATTGAAGATACGATTGGTCTAAGAGGTGTATTTATTTTGTGAATTTTCGGGAGACCGTAAATTCTTGGGGCGATGGCGGCGGAGCATAATAGGTGTCTTTTTTGCCATTGATCTATACATTCATCTCTAAAAAGTTCTGAAACTATGTTATTATTTTCCCTCTGAAGTTTTGGGGTTGGGTCTGTTCTTATTGCTCTGTATGTGTTTTTGTCTTCTAATAGTTTTTACATTTTCCATTTTTAATTTTAAAAAAATTAAATTAAAACAAGTAAAATTGTCAAATTCGGCTGGGCCGAATCTTTGATACCCTCCACCTGCATCTTAAACTCAATATTACAAGCAATATTGGGCACGGCTACCACTTTAAAACAGTTGTCGGTACTATTTTTAATTTTTAATTTTTAATTTTTAATTTTTAATTTTTAATTTTTAATTTTTAATTTTTAATTTTTAATTTTTAATTTTTAATTTTTAATTTTTAATTTTTAATTTTTAATTTTTAATTTTTAATTTTTAATTTTTAATTTTTAATTTTTAATTTTTAATTTTTAATTTTTAATTTTTAATTTTTAATTTTTAATTTTTAATTTTTAATTTTTAATTTTTAATTTTTAATTTTTAATTTTTAATTTTTAATTTTTAATTTTTAATTTTTAATTTTTAATTTTTAATTTTTAATTTTTAATTTTTAATTTTTAATTTTTAATTTTTAATTTTTAATTTTTAATTTTTAATTTTTAATTTTTAATTTTTAATTTTTAATTTTTAATTTTTAATTTTTAATTTGTAATTTTTAATTTTTAATTTTTAATTTTTAATTTTTAATTTTTAATTTTTAATTTTTAATTTTTAATTTTTAATTTTTAATTTTTAATTTTTAATTTTTAATTTTTAATTTTTAATTTTTAATTTTTAATTTTTAATTTTTAATTTTTAATTTTTAATTTTTAATTTTTAATTTTTAATTTTTAATTTTTAATTTTTAATTTTTAATTTTTAATTTTTAATTTTTAATTTTTAATTTTTAATTTTTAATTTTTAATTTTTAATTTTTAATTTTTAATTTTTAATTTTTAATTTTTAATTTTTAATTTTTAATTTTTAATTTTTAATTTTTAATTTTTAATTTTTAATTTTTAATTTTTAATTTTTAATTTTTAATTTTTAATTTTTAATTTTTAATTTTTAATTTTTAATTTTTAATTTTTAATTTTTAATTTTTAATTTTTAATTTTTAATTTTTAATTTTTAATTTTTAATTTTTAATTTTTAATTTTTAAATTTTAATTTTTATTTTTAATTTTTAATTTTTAATTTTTAATTTTTAATTTTTAATTTTTAATTTTTAATTTTTAATTTTTAATTTTTAATTTTTAATTTTTAATTTTTAATTTTTAATTTTTAATTTTGAATTTTGAATTTTTAATTTTTAATTTTTAATTTTTATTTTTTAATTTTTAATTTTTAATTTTTATTTTTAATTTTTAATTTTAAATTTTTAATTTTTAATTTTTAATTTTTAATTTTTAATTTTTAATTTTTAATTTTTAATTTTTAATTATTAATTTTTAATTTTTAATTTTTAATTTTTAATTTTTAATTTTTAATTTTTAATTTTTAATTTTTAATTTTTAATTTTTAATTTTTAATTTTTAATTTTTAATTTTTAATTTTTAATTTTTAATTTTTAATTTTTAATTTTTAATTTTTAATTTTTAATTTTTAATTTTTAATTTTTAATTATTAATTTTTAATTTTTAATTTTTAATTTTTAATTTTTAATTTTTAATTTTTAATTTTTAATTTTTAATTTTTAATTTTTAATTTTTAATGTTTAATTTTTAATTTTTAATTTTTAATTTTTAATTTTTAATTTTTAATTTTTAATATTTAATTTTTAATTTTTAGTTTTAAATTTTTAATTTTTAATTTTTAATTTTTAATTTTTAATTTTTAATTTTTAATATTTAATTTTTAATTTTTAATTTTTAATTTTGAATTTTTAATTTTTAATTTTTAATTTTTAATTTTTAATTTTTAATTTTTAATTTTTAATTTTTAATTTTTAATTTTTAATTTTTAATTTTTAATTTTTAATTTTTAATTTTTAATTTTTAATTTTTAATTTTTAATTTTTAATTTTTAATTTTTAATTTTTAATTTTTAATTTTTAATTTTTAATTTTTAATTTTTAATTTTTAATTTTTAATTTTTAATTTTTAATTTTTAATTTTTAATTTTTAATTTTTAATTTTTAATTTTTAATTTTTAATTTTTAATTTTTAATTTTTAATTTTTAATTTTTAATTTTTAATTTTTAATTTTTAATTTTTAATTTTTAATTTTTAATTTTTAATTTTTAATTTTTAATTTTTAATTTTTAATTTTTAATTTTTAATTTTTAATTTTTAATTTTTAATTTTTAATTTTTAATTTTTAATTTTAAATTTTTAATTTTTAATTTTTAATTTTTCATTTTTAATTTTTAATTTTTAATCTTTAATTTTTAATTTTTAATTTTTAATTTCTAATTTTTAATTTTTAATTTTTAATTTTTAATTTTTAATATTTAACTTTTAGTTTAATTTATTTAATTATTTTTAATATTTAATTTTAATGATAAAGAATACGTGGTAAAACTTGCCTAGGTCAATGTGACGCGTGCAGTATTAACACACAACTGTAATGACTTCAACAATACGAAGAATTACAACATATACAACATATCTTTAGAAAAACAACAAACACACTGAAAAATTTTATTTTTTCAAAGTCTCATTCGTAACTCGTGACCCCTCTGACCGATTTTGACTATTTTAAGTAGCATCGCTTTGGGATGTTAATAAACGATTTTATATAAAAACGAACGGTCTAGCTTGGATATTGACGGCGTGATCGTGATTTCCACAGACAGATGGACATCGGTAAATAACTTCCCTTGTTATAATGATCAAGAAAATATATTGTTTTGGGGTCTCAGGAATCTATTTCGATGCGTTACAAACGGAATGATAAACCTATATATACCCTCTGCCACTGAGGTGTGGAGAGTATAAAAATAGATAGACAAGAAAATATTTTTTTTTTATGATGTCAAAACAGTGAAAACTTTCAACTTCTTCACCAAAGTTGATTAAAGCAATAAAAATATAAAAACGTGTGAAAGAAAATGAAAAATTTTAACCGATATTTAAATATATATAGATTCAATTATTAAAATATATTTTGTTAAAAATTTCCATCGTATTATCACTCACACTATATTTCTAATTGTTTTTAAATATCATTGTGGTTTAAATAATTAATGTAAGTATTACGCTCTCAACGTAGTGGGTGTACTGCTAGTTTGGTGTAATCTTCTTTCGGCCATAGGATGTAAGACATAGTCCCCATAAAAATAACCCCTTACGATATTGACTTAAATTACCGTTGGTTTCAGATTATCATATAAGTAGATATTGGTCAAATTTGGATTGTGTGTGTGTTTACATTACAAATTTTTAGTTATATTCCCTATATTAAACTGCATCAAAAACAAAATATAAAAAAAAAAACGGAAGTATTTTTCTCAAATTTGGTTTATTTCTGTTTTTCATATCTGTAGGGCACAAATTAATAATTATGCTTATTTTCTGTATCCAATTATGACCTCAGCAAAGGAGGATCTAAAACCTCTTCTCGAAAGTCACAGTGTAGGGTATGTTGTCGGTCTAGATCGACTAGTATTTCAATTTCAATTTCAGTATTTCAAAGTATTTAAATAATTATGCAGGAATTCAACTAATTAATTTTATTAAAATACAAAAGCACAAGAAAACAAATGAACAACAGCAGCACCAACAATAAAAGCCATTTACATAAATATATTCTTCACAAGCGTCCTTTTTATTTAACGACTAAATATACTTACATTTCTAGGTGACCACGTAACTAAACCAACCAGACAGTCATTCAGTTAGTCATGTTTAGTGGGCCCACCATTAAAGCTAGCATTTATAGAAAACCCCAAAATATGGAGTAAAAGTACAAGAACATCAAAAGGTCAGGCAACAAATGGTGAAACTATTACAGAGACTTCATTGAAAAATGTACATTAAATGTGAGAACACAGCGAAACATGAATAAAAACAATAACATAAAAAAAAACATCCTATGATACAAACTAATTACATCTATAACATACATTCAACACTATGCTCAAGAAGTTACTACAACAAAATATGTCTTAGAATCAGTTTTTGACATTATTTAATGATGTCCGTCCGTCCGCATTTCTGTCTGTGTAGACAACTACAGGTAGCAGATATAATGAAATTGTGTTTCTGAAATATATACAAAATGACAACACTTTAAAAGGTTATTATTGGACCGTTGGAAAACTTAAACCATATAAAATTATCTTATCCGTCATGAAATTTAACATATCCGCAGGCAATTTATGCACTCTAATATCTCTTAATATTTATCTGAATTTAGTGAAATTAAATATTTATGGAATATAATCAATAGGTCTACAAATTTGTCTGTTAAGGAAATATATATTAACGGTGTTCACTAATACACTAAAACAATTATATTTGAATTCCATTTGTAAACGCCACATATCACCACATAAATCCTTTGTGACCAGTTACCTTTATTAGAATGGATACTTTTTAAGTAAAGAGAATATGGACTAGATCGGTCCTTAGTTATATTTTTCCAAATTTGTATCACGGCAAGCACTAAACACATTTCATTTAGTCTCAAAAAAAAAAAAAAAACACAAAAAATTTTAGCATGATTGGAAAATTTTTGGCCGTGCCTCAAAGCACTCTTTATTTTTACTTGATTGCTCGATGTAAAGGAGTGTATTGTGTTTATTTTTTATGTCATTTATTTGATTTGCATTTATTAAGTCACAGAATTCTTGAGCTCTTTCATTTAGTCGTTGATGACTGCAAAACAATTTTGTCCATAACCTTTTCAAAAAAGTTAATACACCCTTAAAAGTGAACTTCAAACAAAAAATCAAAAATCAAACTATGTACAAAAGGCACTTAAGAGATTATAAAAAGAAAAAAAATACAAAAAAGTATATTTAAAAATCAAAAAACCCGACTGCGTAGGAAGTGAACTTTAAATAAAAATCGAAAACAAAAGTGCATAAAAATAACTAAAAAAAATTAAAAAGAAAAAATTAAAAATTTTAAAAATCAAAATCCGAACCGATGGCAACCAAAAGACTTCGATCGGATGATGATATTATTTTAATTCGCTCAATTGATCAGCAAATTACTGGTGCTAAGTTACCATCAAGAAAACAAGTAATACAAGTATTATTTTATAATAATTTCAAATTTCATGAATTCATTTTTTTTTTGGAGATGTATGTAAAAACCTTAAATTTTCATATGAAAATGCTAACAAGTCTCAAAAATATCGGGGAGTAATGTAAAAATGAATGCGATGGCGATAAATCATAACGTTCAATATCAAAGACATTGCACAGTTGATCAAATTCACCACACTCGCGAGACATTTTCACAATAACTAAAACAAACTCTGAGTTCTAGCACTAATGATAAAAACAAACATTTAAATCAATCAAAACAAACTATTCAAAACAAAAATTCAGATATAAAATGAGAATGCGACCACTATGAAAATGCAACACAGAGAGGGGAACTTTAATTGTGTTTTACTTAAAAACTTTTCATGAGGTCACATGTCTATAATATTAATAGGCTAGGCGATTTCTTGTGACCGATGTTTTGTTATACCGTTTCTCCCGATTTTGACCAAGCATATATTGTTTGAAAGGTATTTCTTTTTAGCTATTTTCCAGATTTACAGATTTTAAATTTTTTTTCTCTATTTTTAGGAAATTGCATTTAAAGTTGCTACTAACACATACATAAAATTATACATATGCTATGTGTGTGTTTATTAAATTTGTTAATGTGTTTGTTAATGAGTTTGGTATCTTCATTCACAATAATAATAAACCAAAAAGTGTTGGTTTGTGAATTGGCTACGTTGAAAAATAAAGTTGCCTAGAAATTGCACTCGAATTTCGAGCGTTGGCTTAAATTTAAGAGGAAGTACTAGATTAGTTGTTGCTGAGGTTATCACATTTTGGCAAAAAGCATGAATTGCAACACACCACGAAAAACACTCTATTAAGGAACTGGAAAAATTATGCAATAAGTGGAGATCTATCACAATGAATCATGGTCGAAAAACTGAAACTCAAAGCAACAACGATACTGAATTTCAAATTGGATGATTGGACGCATTGGAATTAGTAACAAGTAAGAAAATTATAGTCGGTCTAGACCAACCATACGATACCCTATACCATAGTTCAGAGACCCTATCTTTCGCTCCAACTAATTCGATATAGAAAATAAGCATAAACCAAATTTGAGTGGCATTTTTATTATTTTTTTTTGGCTGTAGATATGAAAAAGTTCATATCGGATGCTATATTTATATGTAGACTAGGTCGAAAAATGGACTGATTCTGACCATATTTAGAAAAACAAGTAAGAGTGTTAAATTCGGCTGTGCCGAATCTTTGATACCCTCCACCTCGGTTTGAGTCTTGATAATAAATGTAAATGAAAAAGTAAACAATTTGTTAAACTTAATACCAAATTATTTCAGCAAATTCTTTGGGTTGGTTTTCTTCTTTTCTATTATTTCGGATTTATTTCGGTGTTTGCTTTTTGGTCATCGTGGTTGCTGATCGGCATGCATTTTGGTTATATACCTATATGCATGCGTTTCCGGTTATATGACATAACTTCTCGTTTAATTTAGTTTTTGCTAATTAAATAGCTCGCCCTAACCTCCATTGCAAAGGTAATGGTTGTGTAGAGTGGCTATATGCATTAAATTGTGCTAATTGGAGATGGCTGTATAGTTTCTTTTAACTCGCCAAATATTTCTTCATTGTGGCCATATAGGTCGGATGGAGTAACAAAATAATAACCAAAAAAAAAAGCTCTCTCAATTTTTTTTAAAATATTGCCATATTTTGAAAACATAGAGAATAAATTTATAATAATAAATAATCAAATTAGGGATGAAAAACGCAAAAAACGAAAAGTCCCAAACATTTTAAATAAAATAATTTAATGTTATCTTTATTTTCTGAAAAACTTCAAATTTTCATCCAAAAAAAATTGTGAAAATTTATATATAAAAAATAACATTCTCATAAAATTACGTTTACTTATGTAACAATTTTTATGTTAGCAATTCTTAAATATCATTTGAGGTTTTCTTAAATTCATTGAATTTAAATTAATATCGACAAATCTGTTTTTCTATTTATTTAAATTGTAAAGGAGTGGCATCTCTGTCAAAATAAGCGAAAAACACAAAGAATAGAAAAAAACAAATTACTTCGTGTTTGACAGGATGATTTTATGTTTATGTTTAATATCTTTATTTTTTTTACTAATATTTCTGTTTATTTATTTGAAAATGAAATAATGAATTGAATATGCTATTTAATTTTTTTATTTATATAAAAAAGTTTTTTAATTAAAGCAAAATATTTTCACTATTTCATGATTTTTATTTATGTATGACGACATTTCAACCTAAAAATTTAAGTTTTTATCGATTGGATAAACAACACAAAAATGGTTGTCGTTTAGATAACAACAACAGCTGACTTTAACAATAGCGAATATCGTTTCAAAATTTTACTGATAATTTTGCAATTTTCTTTTTTTTTACAATTCGACTATCGTTAAAAGAAGTTACTGAATCGCGGTACTGAAAAGTTATTAATATCTCCTGAATGGCAATATTTTTTTTAAATGTAAACATTTTTAAATGTAAAGATATTTCTAAATTTAAAATTATTATTTCCGACGTTTTGATATGATTTTCTGAAACTCAATTAATATTTTCTAATTTATAATTGGAAATTTTATTTTCAGTTTTTATTATAATTGATATTTTCTTAAATTTGAATGGAAAATTTAAAAAGTGAAATTTTGTATTTATGTGAATAATAATGCTTTATTAATTATAAACAATTTTTAAAAATTAGTTGTAATCGCAATCAGATATTTTATAGGTAAAGCAGAATAATAATTCTATATAACTATGTAGAACTGTTTTGTAAGCAAAAAACTCATTGACGAACTCGGTAACTCTATTTTGTAAAGACAACAAAAAGTTAACCCCCCAATCTCACATCACACTGAAATTGTAAAATCGTTGTGTACGTATTATCAACGAAAAATTGTTCGAATTAGTCGAATCCATCGCCATTAAATTTTATGCTCAAACATCTGACTGCAATCTCATTTTTAAAATGTTGTCGAAGCGTAAACTTGAAAAAATTTGTATACTTCTCTCTCTTATTTTATTTTAAGTAGAGTTACCAAGTTTATTATACAGGCACATGTTTGAGGGAAAATGTTTACATTTATTATTATTAGTATTATTTTAATAATAGTTAATAATATTTATGCTCTATAATTAACAAACTTGCGTTTTTGTATGCGCATTTCAAAAAATAAATCATTATAATAGATTTAACAAGTTAAAACTTTAATTACAATTTTACAGAATCCAGTAAATTTGCATTAAATTTATAACAGGGTAACATTAATCATCGTTAGTGTCTGCCACTATTCGCACGAAAAATTTGGTGCCATTAGTGTGACCACTGCGGAAAATGTGTGTGTATTAGTAAAAAAAAATGTGAGTGTATTGAGTTTTTCGAACTTGCAGTGTGATGTGAGATTGGTGGGTAATATGCCAAACTTATGTTCATATTTGTAAAAGAATAATAAAAAAAACGTATGAAATAAAAGACCAACCCGTGTATACTCTTAACATTGTTCTGTATGATATCTAGTTGAAAATATTAACATTCATGTTAAAATAGAAATAACTATTGCAAAGCTAATTAGAACAAACAAAAATTATGGCAGCATCTACTGTGGCATAGTCACGCTGAGCAAAATGAAGTGACACTCTGTTATACAAAAGAAATGTATTTTCCCCACAACAAAATACTGCAGAATTTTATGTAAATAAAATAACCGATTTATTTCTAACATGCAGTTACTATGAATATACATACATACATATATATAATATATGTACATTATTTGTATTATTTAATATGTGTATGTATGTATATTTAAATATTACACACAAAAAATACAACATCAAACGTTATTTTTGTATTTTTCTCTTTAAATAAATTAATACATAAATTGCTAAATTTACATTTGGGCAATTCACAACAGGTGTTGTATATTGTATGTTGTATTGAAATACACAATACAATCATTTGTTGTGAACACTCAGTTGTATTTTCATATTTCTTTAGTAATTTTCGATCCAACGAGGAAAGATCGCTTCGTCGCTTCTGCTATTTTGTATAAGAGAAAACACTTGTCAGTGTTTGCTTTTTGGTCGTGAGATATACCCTGGAGTTTTAGTTACGTACCTCTTGCATTTTAATTTATAATGAAAAAAAAAAATGTTAAATGTTTTGGTTGGTACTGAAAGAGAAAATACATACTAAAAATATAAACATTAATTTTTATATAAATAAACTTATCGATGTATTTGCGTTATTTGCATTATTTGCCATATTTTATTTTATAATTATTTATGCTGATAATATTCTATGTATTAGTTTTTTCTTTTTCATAAAAACTGGCATTCACTTGGAACTGATATGTTATGATACAATATACAACATTTACTAAACACAGCAAATGAAGTTGGATCGTGTATCAGATTTTTCAGTGAAAATTACCAACAACAATTTTACACTATTGTAAAGTGATACACGATACAAGAGATACAACGATACATTACCCATTGTGAATTGTCCAATTGTTTTTTTTATTAACAACTAGGTATTTTAGCATTATTTGCTTTAGATGTTGGTGAATTTTTACTCCCTTTATATTAACTCGTAGTGTCTGCTTGTCGAAAAAAATTTTGGATCGATTTTAACCACTTTCCCGTGACCCAATCGATCTGAAATTTTGCAGGCAGGCTTGTGGCAATGACAGAAATGATCTAACATATTTTTTTAGTGATGCCAAAACAATGGAAACTTTTAAATTTTTCTACCAGAGTTGATAAAAAAATGTACAAAGGGTTTGTTTTTGCTATATTATTACGATAACGACCACAAAAACAACAAGTCCAGCTATGAAAACAATGCAACATTTAGAATAACAACAAGAACAATATAGAAATATCATGTTTTTCATTTTTTTTTTACTTTTTCAGAGATTTCCCTGGACATGTTCCACCGATTTTAATGATTTTTGAAGTAGAAATCTTTCCATGTATTTGGTGAATCATTCTCACTAAAAATGATCACTGTAGCTGCACTATTGAGGGCGTGATCGTGACAAGAACAACATAGAAAATTATTTTTTTTTTCAAGACTTTTTTAGTTCTTCATTCAAATCTCGGGCCCTAATCGACCGATTTGGACGATTTTAAATAGCAAACTTCTCAGGATGTTAGTGAATCATTTTTATATCAACGAGTACCCTAGCTGCCGGATTGATGCCGTCATCGTGATTTCCACAGACGGACAGACGGACATCGCTATATCAACTCCGGTTGTTATAAGGATCACAAATATATAAATTTTATGGGGTCCAAAATTTTTTTTCTAATTATTACAAACGGAATGACAAACTTATATATACCTGGAGTGGAGGGTATAACAACTCTACAACAGCAACAGTGACAGTCATATGTTTTTCAAATAGGAAAAAACTGTTTATGTGTTAGTTTCGTTCATTCCCCAGTATGCATTGAAATATTATTTCTCCAATGTTGGAGAAAAGTTAAGTTCTTAAATTGATGTCAAATGTAATTCTCAACTTGGGTTGAACAATTTTTCTCCTTGTTTGCTTTCAACTTGACATCAAGTTGAGACTTAACATTTTTTCCAATCTTTGAGAAACATTTTTACTCTCAATTGTATATCCAACACTTTTCTCCACTTGAGACCAAACATTTTTTCAACTTGAATACGATTTGTGTTAAGTCTGAGATATTATTTAAATATGTCATAAATAATAAATTAAATTAAAAAATGCCAAAAAAGTACAAATAAATCATTGATATATTTTTAATTATTTCTGCTTTTTGTCGAATTTTTCAAAAAATGTACAACTAATTAATTCATTTATTTTTAATTCTAGATTTTAAAAAATGTACATAATATGTACATTTAATGTTAAATATGTACATAGTAATGTTAAATATATAATGAAATTAAATTGAAACATTAAAAAAAGTACATTGTTTTCATTTCTAAAATTAGTATAATATTTTTTAATATGGCAATTCCGTACCTTCCATTTGATACCGATTGGAAATATTTCTTTGCTATCAAGTTGAGAATCACAAATTTCTCAATTTGATAACTATGAAAATCGCCATATAAAAAATGTGCCTTTTAAGTTGAGAAGACTATATTCGAACTATTGAGGGCATTTGAGAATTAACGTTGGAGATTTGAAAAATGTATTTGATCTCAAATGCACCTCAAGTTGATAGCAAACAAAAATGTTTATTGGGACATTTATTGTAGGGTCGTTTGCACACACACAAAAAATAGAAAATAAATTGTCAATAAGCAAAGCAAGTGGCTTCGAAATTCGATGATGCCAGTTAATCATTTTTTGTTCACGCGGAATTTATAATTGGAGGAATTTTTTTCTCGAGAAATGTATTTTCCGTGAGAAAGAAATTCCTTGAGAATATTCATAATTGGGATGAATAACTTTTAATTGGAACTTTTTAGTCAGAATAAATCATAATTCTAGTTAGATATTGGTTAATATTTAATTAGAAAAAATATTGTGGTGGCAATTATTGAGGCAGTCACGGAAAAATTAAATGCAAGTCTGTTTTTTTTAATATAACAAAAATGGATTTTCCCTTTAACAAAATATGGCAGAATTCTTTATAAATGAAATGCAAAATGGAAAATCAATTTTGTGCTAATTCTTAACAAAATTAATAAAATATATATATGTATTATTATATTTATTAATATTTGTAATTTTATTTGACACAATTTCACACACAGTTTTACAGATCAACTGTTTTAATTAGAAAAAATATTGTGGTGGCATCTACGCAATTATTGAGGCAGTCACGGAAAAATTAAATGCAAGTCTGTTTTTTTTAATATAACAAAAATGGATTTTCCCTTTAACAAAATATGGCAGAATTCTTTATAAATGAAATGCAAAATGGAAAATCAATTTTGTGCTAATTCTTAACAAAATTAATAATATATATATATATGTATTATTATATTTATTAATATTTGTAATTTTATTTGACACAATTTCACACACAGTTTTACAGATCAACTGTTTTCAACTGATTTAGAAGTTTTCTGTTTTTGAAACAGTAGTGCCAATTTGTAACATTTTGTCATGTAATGAAAATCGCAGAATAATAAGTTAATACACAATAAAAAATATTAAATTTTTAAGTTTTATATACATATTGCAATAAAAAAAACTTTGGTAAATTTACATTGAAGATGGTCAGAAATGAATGAGAAAAAATATATAGACATTTTAGAAAAGCACATTTAATGTTAAACTTTATGCACAAAATATATGGGTTTTTGTTGTTTCGAATTTAACTGTGGCTCTAAGTGAAAAGTTTTAGACCGATCGTATATTACATCTTGAGGATCCTCACCTAATATTTTCAAATATTTTAAATTCTTTTTAACTCATTTAACCTCATTACGAAAATAGTAAAACAGTAAATATGGAAAATCCACGCACCTCAAAAAATTGTTTTCTATGAAATAAATTAAAGACATTTCATATTATACAATTTTCTTTCAAAAATGTATCAATTATTGCAAATTTGAAATTTGACATATAGTATTTGTACATATATTTGTATAGATTTCGCAGTATGAAAAGAACTATTATTTCTTTATTTAGAATATATGTAAGTATTGCTCGCAAAAAAATGCAACATCATAAATGAAACACATAGACGACTGCTGGCAGCAGCATTTGTAGTCGTATAGTCAGCTACTTGATTTTTCTGAATACGACAGCAACATATAATACAAATGCATTTTTATTTAAATATACAATTACTTTTACTTTTTTAAAATGCATTAGTACAACGTAAAAATAAATAAATTAGTTTAACGCCTTTTGATTATTAATGGAATTATAGCCTTTCATTTTGCGATTTTTTTTTTAAACAAAATAAAATATTTCATAGCACTAACTTCTTTTACATATTTTGTTATATTGTCAACACTATTTTTGTTTTGTAGCCAACAAAACACACTTGCAGTTTTTTTTTCTATTTGAAGAACATATGACTGCCATTGTTGATGTTGTAGAGTTGTTTTTTTTTTTTTTTTTGATTTTGTTTCGTTAACTCTTTTGTATTAAAGCACCTCCAATATATGTATCCATTTTAGTTTGCAAATTCAGTATATTTATAATTTATTACTTACAGCAAAAAATAATAGAAACAATTTTATCAGTTATGCTTACGAAACTATATAAATAGACTTGAAGTTGGCTGCAAAAGCAGTAGCCTGTGTAAAGAACAAGTTAGCGACATGTAACTGTTACGTAACGTGTCAGCCTTTTTTTCACATAAAAGTATTGGGACGTTCCGGTTACGTTCGGTAACTGTTTTAAATGATTTTCATGTAAAAAAAAAACAACTGACTCATTACGGTTACGGTTAGAAAACATTGACCTTTTATATGTATTATAATGCTATGAATGCATTTATCTTTATTTTATTTTATTTATATATTCTTTTTTTTTGTATTGTATATTATTTTTTTTATATTATTATTACTATTTCATTTAATTATTTTTTTCTTTAATTAAATTAATACATAAAAATTTGTTTTTTAAATTATTGGTGAACTTTTACTCCCTTTATTTACTGCCTTTATATTAACTGGTAGTGTCTGCTTGACGACAAAATTTTGGATCGATTTTTAGCCCCTTTCCCGTGAGCCAATCGATCTGAAATTCTGCATGCAGGCTCGTGGCAATGACAGAAATGATCTAACAAATTTTTTTAGTGATGCCAAAACAATGGAAACTTTTAAAATTTTCTACCAGAGTTCACAAAAAAATGTACAAAGGGTTTGTTTTTATTATATTATTACCACAACGACCACAAAAACAACAAGTCCAGCTATGACAACAATGCAACATTTAGAATAACAACAGGAACAATATGGAAACATCATGTTTTTCATTTTTTTTTAATTTTTCATAGATTTACCTGGACCTGTTCCACCGATTTTAATGATTTTTGAAGTAGAAATCTTCCCATGAATTTGGTGAATCATTCTCACTAAAAATTATCACCCTAGCTATCCTATTGAGGGCGTGATTGTGACAAGAACAATATAGAAAATTATATTTTTTCAAGACTTTTTTTAGTTCTTCATTCAAATCTCAGGCCCTAATTGACCGATTTGGACGATTTTAAATAGCAAACTTTTCAGGATGTTAGTGAATCATTTTTTATGCCAACGAGCACCCTAGCTGCCCGATTGATGCCGTCATCGTGATTTCCACAGACGGACAGACGGACAGACGGACAGACGGACAGACGGACAGACGGACATCGCTATATCAACTCCGGTTGTTATAAGGATCACAAATATATATATTTTATGGGGTCCAAATTTTTTTTTCTAATTATTACAAACGGAATGACAAACTTATATATACCCTCTGCACACTGGAGTGGAGGGTATAAATATATACGAATTAAATTTGATTAAAATCTGCGCACTATTTTTTTTTTTTTTTTGATAGATTTAAGTATCACTACATAGAAAAGGATTGGAAAACAAGAGCCGTAAAGAGTAGCAAATTAATTTTTTGTTCATGTTTGTTTTTTTTTTCTAAATTTATTATTTTAAAAATGTAACTAAAAATACACTTCCTGAATTCGCATTTGGCTTTTTTTCCGGAAAATCTTGGTGCTGTAAGCGACGAGCATGGGGAACTATTTCATCAACAACTTAAGACCATGGAGCAACGTTATCAGGGACTATGGAATGAAAATATGATGGGAGATTTTAAATGCCACTCAAATGAACTGTTGTTTGAATTTTTGCTAATGCTAGTAAAAAAAATCTTTTTCCTGTCAAAACTAGGTACTTTACTTTACCGGAAATAAAAAATGAATTAATATTGGAAACTTTTACAGAATTCCAAATTTGCCAATTTTGTTTTGTAATAATTTCACGTCCTATAATTATTTTTTTTTTTGAGAAATTACTCTTTGGTGTGTTCTCTATCCGAAGATAGATAAACGAAAACAATATGAAAACTTTAAAACTTCTGTACCAAAAGTTGATTAAAACAATAACACTAGAAAAAGGTCTGAACGAAAGTGTGTTTTATACACAACTGTATATTTCAATATTTCAATCTTATAATTAATAAGTATAAAATAATGTCAAGAATATAGTTTTATAAAGTTTACTGCTGGTCTTAAGCACAAGAAATATTCTATGAATAGGTCCATAATCTAAAAAATTATCAAGAAATATCCTACAATGAGGACAATTTAATAGCAAGAGTTAAAAAAATTTCAAAATATGTTACCTAATCTGAAGAGGTGATTCACAATCTGAAACTAAAAATATGTCCCCGAACTGTTCACCGATGAGAAATTGAGGCTGATCTTGGTTGTTATAGTACTGTGAAGAAACAGGACACATGAACTGGTCAATACGGAATTGGAATACTGTTCTCTTTTCAGATGAGTCCAACTTTAATTTAAGAGGTCATGATGGAAAAACCATTGTACGACGACCAAAAGGAAAAAGACTAAACCCAAAGTGTACATATACAAATTTTTATTTTGGCAATGGAGATATTATGGAATATGTTTGCTTTTCGGCCCAAGGCAGTTGTCCAATTCATGCAGTAAAAGATACTCTAACTGGATTTGGATAAAAAAAAATCCAGATGACGCAATGTAGCCATAATGGCCAATCCAATCGCCTGATCTCAATCCTATAGAAAATGACAGATCTCATAGAGGCATTTAATTCAGAGAAGCCAACATTTCAATGGAAATCATTAATAATTTAATTGACTCCATGCCTTGGCATGGAGAGAAAGTTTTCAATTATTGTATAGTAAAGGATTACAACGATTTGTCAATAGCATAAAAACACTTCTAAGTTTTGTTTTTTTTAAATAAATAAAACATAAAAATTTTTAAATTAATGAAATGAAGTTTATAATTTTATAATCCAGTGCCCTGTAAAATTTTCTCAGTCAACGAACAAGATCGAACATCTTGTATATGCCATTATCTGCCTCCGAGAATTAATTGTGGATTTCAATAACAATTAAATCCTAAAAACTTTTAAGAATAAACGTGCAAATAACTAATTTCAATACTTTTAAAAAACTTCTCATATTTATGTATATATTTTATTAAAAAACAAGTAAGAGTGTTAAATTCGGCTGTGCCGAATCTTTGATACCCTCCATCTCGGTTTGAGCCTTGATAATAAATGTAAACAAAATATTAGAAAAAGTAAACAATTTGTTAAACTTAATACCAAATTATTTCAGCAAATTCTTTGGGTTGATTTTCGTCTTTTCTATTATTTCGGATTTATTTCGGTGTTTGCTTTTTGGTTATTGTGGTTGCTGATCGGCATGCACTTAGGTTATGTACCTATATGCATGCGTTTCCGGTTATATGACATAACTTCTCTTTTAGTTTAGTTTTTGCTAATTAAATAGCTCGCCCTAACCTCCATTGCAAAGGTAATGGTTGTGTAGGGTGGCTATATGCATTAAATCGTGCTAATTGGAGATGGCTGTGTAGTTTCTTTTAACTGGCGAAATATTTTTTCATTGCGGTTATGTAGGTCGGATGGAGTAACAAATAATAACCAAAAAGAAGCTCTCCCAACTTTTTTATTAAAACATTGCCATATTTGGAAAACATAGAGAATAAATTGATAATAATAAATATTCAAATTAGGCATGCCAAACGCAAAAAACCAAATGTCCCAAACATTTAAAATAAAATAATTTGTTATCTTTATTTTCTGAAAAACTTCAAATGTTCATCCAAAAAAAATTGTGCAAATTTATATATAAAAAATAACATTCTCATCAAATTGCGTTTATTTATGTAACAATTTTTGTGTTCGCAATTCTTAAATATCATTTGAGGTTTTCCAAAACTCATTGAATTTAAATCAATGTTTTCTGTAGTCCGATTTTGTAAATTTCAACGATCAGACAATCGCAAAATATATAGACAGTTATTGTTGTTTGCACCAAGGATTAAGTGATTCACTAAGTACAGACATCTTAACGACAGTCGACCAATCTATTTTTCTATTTATTTAAATTGTAAATGAGTGGCATCTCTGTCAAAATAAGCGAAAAACACAAAGAAGAATAGAAAAAAACAAATTACTTCGTGTTTGACAGGATGATTTTATGTTTATGTTTAATATCTTTATTTTTTTACTAATATTTCTATGTATTTATTTGAAAATGAAATAATGAATTGAATATGCTATTTAATTTTTTTTATTTATATAAAAAAGTTTTTTAATTAAAGCTAAATATTTTCACTATTTTATGATTTTTATTTATGTATGACGATATTTCAACCTAAAAATTTAAGTTTTTATCGATTGAATAAACAACACAAAAATGGTTGTCGTTTAGATAACAACAACAGCTGAGTTTAACAATAACGAATATCGTTTAAAAATTTTACTGATAATTTTGCTATTTTCTGTTTTTAACGATTCGACTATCGTTAAAAGAAGTTACTGAATCGCGGTACTGAAAACTATTAATTTCTCCTGAATGTCAATATTTTTTTTAAATGTAAAAATTTTTTAAATGTAAACATAGGTGTTTGGTGTTTTTTTTTTGGAATTTCGGTTTTTGTTTAACGAATAAAATTTCTTGTCTTATAATTATAATTATAATTTCCGACGTTTTGATATGATTTTCTGAAATTCAATTAATTGTAATTTATAATTGGAAATTTTTAATTCCATTTTTTAGAAGTGATATTTTCTTAAATTTGAATGGAAAAGTTAAAAAGTGCAATTTTGTATTTATGTGAATAATAATGCTTTAGTAATTATAAACAATTTTTAAGAATTAGATGTAATCGCAATCAGATATTTTGTAGGTAAAGCAGAATAATAATTCTATATAACTATGTAGAACTTTTTTGAAAGCAAAAAACTCATTGATAACTCGGTAACTCTATTTTGTAAAGACAACAAAAAGTTAATATGCCAAACTTATGTTCATATTTGTAAAAGAATAATGAAAAAACGTATGAAATAAAAGACCAGTCCGTGTATACTCTCAACATTGTGCTGTATGTATGATATCTATTTGAAAATATTGACATTCATGTTAAAATAGAAATAACTATTGCAAAGCTACTTAGAACAAAATTGTGGCGCCATCTACTGTGGCATAGTCAAACTGAGCATAATGAAGTGACACTCTGTTAATGCAAAACAAATGTATTTTCCCCACAACAAAATATTGCTGAATTTTATCTAAATAAAATAATATACCGACTTATTTCTAACATGCAGTTACTATGAATATACATACATACATATATATAATATATGTATATTATTTCTATTATTTAATATGTTTATGTATGTTTATGTAAATGTTACACACAAAAAATACAACCTCAAACGTTATTTTTGTGTTTTTCTCTTTAAATAAATTTACACAAAAAAATTTTTTTTTGCAAAATTTACATTGTTTTTTTTATTAACAACTACGTATTTTAGCATTATTTGCTTTAGATGTTGGTGAATTTTTAATCCCTTTATATTAACTCGTAGTGTCTGCTTGTCGAAAATATTTTGGATCGATTTTATCCCCTTTGCCGTGATCCATTCGATCTGAAATTTTGCAGGCAGGCTCGTTGTAATAACAGAAATGATC
Source organism: Cordilura impudica (assembly GCA_963682025.1). Lineage (NCBI taxonomy): Eukaryota > Metazoa > Arthropoda > Insecta > Diptera > Scathophagidae > Cordilura > Cordilura impudica. The sequence continues at coordinate 153,079,822 of OY821519.1, read as the reverse complement.
TTAAAATTTTTTTTAGTGATGCCAAAACAATGGAAACTTTAAAATTTTTCTACCAGAGTTAAAAAAAAAATGTACAAAGGGTTAGTTTTTATTATATTATTACCACAACGACCACAAAAAAAAAAAACAAGTCCAGCTATGATAACAACACAACATTTCATTTTTTTTTTTTTACTTTTTCAGAGATTTCCCTGGACCTGTTCCACCGGTTTTAATGATTTTTGAAACAGGAATCTTCCCATGAATTTGGTGAATCATTCTCACTAAAAATGATCACTGTAGCTGCACTATTGAGGGCGTGATCGTGACAAGAACAACATAGAAGATTATATTTTTTCAAGACTTTTTTTAGTTCTTCATTCAAATCTCGGGCCCTAATCTACCGATTTGGACGATTTTAAATAGCAAACTTTTCAGGATGTTAGTGAATCATTTTTTATGTCAACGAGCACCCTCTCTGCCCGATTGATGCCGTCATCGTGATTTCCACAGACGGACAGACGGACATCGCTATGTCAACTCCGGTTGTTATAAGGATCACAAATATATATATTTCATGAGGTCCAAATTTTTTTTCTAATTATTAGAAACGGAATGACAAACTTATATATACCCTCTGCACACTGGAGTGGAGGGTACAATAATGAAAAACCAAAACCAAAAGTAAGAAGTAATTAAACAAAAAAAAAAGAAGAAAAATCCTTTAAGACAAAATAACTGATCCTCCGGATCGGTTGCTCGCCCTAAATCAACCTGTATTTACTGTTGGTAAAAATAAGATTTTTTTTAATTTCTTCAAATGGTCCCACGTATTTATTAATGTCAAAAACAAAAAGCGACGACACTCTGATTAACATTACTCCCTTTAAAAGAAAGTAATTGATGGAATTGATGCGGTAGCGAAGCTGAAATGTTTAAAAAACCGCAATGTAAAAAAATACGCATCAAAACTGAAAATAATGCACAAGCAGACAAATTAATTACCCTTGTATAGGGGTTGATGTTAACGTACACTCCTCCGAAAACTACTCAAAAGGTTTTATTAACTCAAATGATCTTAGACGAATGGATGAAAACGAAATACTACAAGAGTTAAAATGCCAAACTGATTCAAAGATCACAAAGATAAAAAAAAATCAATAATGAAACTAAGGAAACTGGACTCATTATAATTACATTTGCAACGCTTGGTTTTAAAGTGTTTCCATCTCGAGTAAGCTAAATCTTTACGTTCAATTGATTGTCGAATGCTCGGGGTGAACCAAGATTTGTTTCTCGCCGTAATTATTTTTGTTTTCAAAGGTACAGTTTTATCATATAGTTATAGTATATTGCCTTTCAAAAAAGACAATTGGTCATCAACAGAGGACATAAAGTAAATGTAAATCCAATTAATTTGTGAAGGATTTGCATAAAGTAAGTTGTAATTCAAGTTGTTGAAATCTCGATAGGAGTAATATTGATCTTTCTGACGATGAAAAAAGTCATATGCTACAAAAATAAAATCATGTTTAGAGAAACATTATGCAGAAATTTGGTCGTATAGAATGACTTCATACGTGTCTCCCACGTAAATGTGATTGAGTAGAGTACTGTATGTGTTTGTGTAGTTTATTGGAGTAAGTCCTAGAGACACCATGTTATCCTTTAGAGATAATTCCATAAGAATGTTAGAATTAAAGTCACCTAAAATTGGTACATCATTGTGTGGCATAGTTAATGTCTTTAGCGTTGTAATGAAATTAGAAAAATCAATTCGTTTATTGGGCCTATGAATACAGCCAACCACATTTTTTTTTTCCAGACGACGAAATCTCGAAAAATATGTACTCAACTTTTTCGTTTTCTTCTGTTTTACAATGATTATATTGTTAGGTTATATTGTTTTTAACATAAGTAGCTGCTCCACCGCCATTTCCTGATTCTATATTAAATCGGAATACCCTATGTCCGCTTAAACATATAAGGCTGTTCGGTAATAAGTCAGAAAGCCAAGTCTCTGTGACGCAAACTACATCGACGTTAGAGTTTTCAAGTATAAGTCTGAATTCATCAATTTTATTCAGTAAGCTTTGCGTATTAATGTGGATGAATTATACGCCTTCCTTCTGATTGGCAAGAGTTTTTACCATGTTGGTTGCAACATCTTTGGAATTTCCACTAAATCTAGCAAAGTTGGGCAACAAGAGAGTGTTTTAAAAAGATATTAGCTTGTACTAAAAAGTTTTGGTATTAAATTGATTTTTAATTTAGGAAGAAATATAATAAAAAATTTCATAATAAATAAGTAATATATGTAATGTAAGTTAACAATGGCGTCAGCCATGTTTTAAAAAAATTACTATTGTTGGGCCGCCCATGGGGCCCAACTCACCTTTTAAATAAAAAAACACTATTTAATATTTTGACTATTATTTTATTAAAAAACCCGATGTTGCTCTACTGCAGTCTAGAATTGAACTAACTGCTCTCCGTCTCTTGCACATTAATATAACTAAAAATTTACTAATATTATTTTGCCTATGCCAGCTTATTATCATGGGAACCATAACATGCTATGGTTTCCCAATAATTTGCGTGTGCAAATATTTGCATACGCTAGCTTAATTTAATTTAGAACACTAACTTCACTAACTTACTCATTTCCCAATAGCTTGCGCGTGTACAAAAGAATGCAAGTATCGTATAGCGCATTGTATATTGGTGAGCAAAGGGGTGGTGCGCGGGGTGTCAACTGCAACACGCGCTGTCCGTGGTATCGCTGACTCGCGCATTCGCCAATATGTTATTAAAAAAAGTATTGGGCGTGTGGAAGTGTTAACTCCCCCCTCCTCAAAAATCGGCGTCCCGCTGATCAGTTAGTGCCCCCGTTCGGATGATCGACAGGACTTAGGGCCGGCATGGTGATACGACCGAATATCTTCCTCCAAACTATGGTTAATATGATCGTCATTGCAATGACACACAACAGAATTGCAGCGTTTGATCCAAGTGACAGGTTTACATGGCCCATCAAATCTCGAATGTGCTCGATGTTCTTCACGTGGAGTTCATGTAATAGTTTCGTATCTATCTTGCGTGTTCCTTCGTGCGCGTTCGTTAATACGGGGGGAAGCGCCTGTAGGCCTGAGATCCTTATATTTGTAAAATTCCTCTCTCCGACCGTAACCGTTTCGTTGAAGATTCGTATAAGGTATGTTCCGTTTATTTTCACAGTGTTCGTTTCAGATGAAACGTTGCCCCTGAAGTTGGTTACGTATATAAGATCGTTTTCTATCTGTTCCACTGTGGTTTCCTCATTTGAACGGAATGTGCAGTTCGCGGTGATACCCCTCAAAATTCTTGACAGGCATTCTTCCTCCTGGAGTCTTTCCAATTGTTCTAAGGTGCAAATCGTGACATTGTTGAGCGATGAGCAGCGATTCCGAATGCCATAAATGTTCTCGTGGTTCAACAGTACCTTGTCGTATTTCAAGTCAATTTGGCGGCCTAGGGATATAGCTGCTCTCAGGAGAATTTTATTGTATCTGCTGGATTCCACTTTTGGTATTGATATCACGTACAACAGCGATGTACCATTCGAAAATATACTTGGCCTACCGTATTCTATGGCCTCGATCTCGTTGTCGTATGGGAGCGATTCGATCTCGGAAACAATCTTACTAATTTCCTCCATATTTAGTAGATTAGTGTTGACGATGCCTGCTTTAGCGAGTTGACACGCTCGTACTATTTCCCCGATGTCTTCTCTTATCGTGATTACTTGGTTCAAGGCTTCACGCATTATTTCGTCTGATTCGGACACGACTATTTTATTGTTGTATCTGTCGATGAGGTCGTTCATTTTCTTCACCAAATCGTCTGTTGTGCCAAACAGATTATTGTTTACCACGTATTGTTGCTCGTTGTTCTCTATTAATCTTTGTTGGCTTTCCAGTATCTTGTTCCAATCTGTTGCATCTGGGTTGCCGGCAATCCATTTCCAGGCAGAGCCAATCCACTCTATAGATCTTTTGTTCCTCGTGATGCCTTTTACTGTTGTCATTCGGTCGTATGCCCTCTGGAGTTGATATCCGAATATTTCCTTGCCCTTTTCGTCCTTCGATGTAGCAGTGAAGACGTCAGCAGTTGTCCGAAGCATCTCCTCGAACCTCTCCAATTGTATCACATGTACGACGCTCAGATAACCGTTCAAAATCCATCCTTCGCCATCTTTGATAGTCACAAGCGGCGATTGATATTCAAAGACGTGGAAGGCTGCAACGTTGGTTGCGAGTAGAAAAAGGCTTAAAAATTTAAAGTATTAACGTAGGTTAGTATGTGCAGCTTATAGTATCCGTATTCTAGGTGCAATGTATAGAGTTGGACAGAGCTTGGTGTTTAATACAATAGGTGTAAAATGTAAGTCATGAATTCAAAGATCTGGATATTATTCTTATTACAATTGCCTAGTTATAGTCCTCAAAAAAAAGTTTTCCTCTTATGTTATACAATTTTTGGTAATTATGATTTTCTAATTTTAAATAAAGGTTTTTTTTCCTAAAAAAAATTTTTTTACAAATTCTCGACAATTAGATTTCTTAATCATAATTTCTATTACTAAAATTTTTACAATTTCCATTATTTGTTTATATTTTCTTTTTCTTTTTTTCTTATGTTCTAAGGTTTCCAGGGTAGTTGCAAGGGTCACTTTACATTTTCTTAATCTGTGACTTATGGTATTTCTTTCCCGTTGTGGTGCGGATAGTTACTCTATTGTTGGTAGAAACTCTGTGCCGCTTGTATAGAGGTCTATGCTTCGGCTTAATCTGTCCGTCTTTGACTAAGATCTCCTGATTTTCGACAAGGTCGACTGGGTCCGATCTATTTCTGTTTAGACGGTCATTCGTTATCTTCTGCTTGTACTCGATTAGCCCACGGATGTCCTCGTTGACCTGGTCGCGGAAATTTGTCAGCTGTCGGTAGTTAAATCTTTCAGTTCTATTAAAGAAAATGTCCGACGGCTTTCTACCAATGACCGAGTGTATTGTGTTATTGTAACGATCTACTGCGATGGTAATTATCTCTCTAGGACCAAGATTCCCCATTTCCCTTGACAAACACCTATATATTTCGATGAGCGTTGAGTGAAATCTCTCTACCTGGCCATTTACTTCACTCTTTTGCACGGGTGTAAAGTATATTTCTATGTTCAAAGATCTAGTGAAATTTAAAATAGTTGGGCTCAGGAACCCCCTTTTATTGTCCGACACGGTCATACGAGGTGCGGTAAAGTAATGTAAAACCTTGGCTAGTTTGTTCCGCAAGTGGATCGCTGACCGATTCCTAATGTGAAAAAGTTTTGCGAACTTAGAGAATTTGTCAATACAGCTGATAAACTTAAACCCCTGAATTTCAAAAATGTCGATATGCAGGACTTCGCACGGATATTCCGGGATAGGAGTTGGTTGAAGTTTAGGTTTACTGGGGTGTCTGTCATATTTGTTAAACTTACAAATTTCGCATGTTCTAGTGTACCGCTTAATGAGACTCCCCATGCTAGGGAAATAGAATCTTTCCAATATTTGTTGACCATTTTCTCTCGGGTTGCGATGGGCTCGCCCATGTTCTTCCTCAATTATTCTACAGATTCTCTCGGGGTTGCCCACATCTTCGACTACACGCTGCGTAATTCTTATTCTATATGAGACAAAGTGGGCCAAATAGACTTCGTTTAATAACGAAATAAAGCATTCGGGTATCTTGATGCCGTTAATGCAGGTCGGGCTTAAGCATTTTTTCAATATCTCGGAAAGGGTTTCTGCAGTCAGCTGTTCAATGGTCGCATGGTACCTATTAAAGCCGGGATGTGGCTGTATATGGCTATGCAAATCCTTGCCCTGCCTGATTATTATCTGGTTCCTGAAAACGTTCAAGGGAACTTCGACATGGGGGATAAGATTGCTGCCATCTTAGTCGGCACTGTGCATCGTAGCGTCAGACCGGAATGATTGCCTTTCCGAGCCTTCGTCGGCTGTTGCGGTCTCTGAACCAATTTCAGAGGCTGTGATCGTACCTTCGTCGCAGGTTTGTATATAAGTTCGTAGTTATATTCTTCTATCCTGGCTTTCCACCTTTTCAGTTTAGCATTGTGATTCTGGTTGCCAAGTGCATAGGTGAGCGGCTGATGATCGGTAAAAATCCTGATTTTTTTTCGCGTCGTAGAGGTAAGAGCGCAAATTGTCCAAAGCCCAGACTATAGCTAGCATTTCCTTTTCGTTGGTGGCATAATTTTCCTCCGTTTTCGCAAGAGAACGTAATATATATGCCACGGGTCTATCGGAATCCGAATGTTCCTGAGACAATACTGCTCCAATTGCGTAGTTTGAGGCATCCGTCGTCAAGTTGAAAGGCTGCTCAAAGTCGGGGAATGCTAGAACTTCTGATGACATTAACAAAGTTTTGAGCTCGTCAAAAGCTTGTAATGCCTCCTCATTAAGTGTAATGGAAATTTTTCTGGACATGTCCGCCCTGATTTGAGCGTTTTCACCTCTAATGAGGTTCGTCAATGGTTTAGCAACCTTCGCATAGTCCCTAATAAATTTTCTATTTTAGTCATTTTCTTCCTCTTTGTCCGTAGGTGAATTTTTCCTAAAATATCGTTTATAAGCTCCAGTTAGTAATTATAAGGTACTCTAATATTATGAACAAAAAATTGATCATCCGTTCTCTAACTATAAAAATATATGCTCCAATAATTCGTGGTAAATATCCCAACTTCCAGAAAATTATTTAAACGATTTCCCTGTAATTTATTCAGATGTTCAAATAATAATATACTTTAGAGAAAATTTCTCAGTCCGTACTTTAATAGTTTTCCGGAACTATCGTGGAACCTTCCAGGAATTTTCAGAGTGGTCCTTTAACTGAATTCTATAAAATTGTCCAAAAAAATATGTCTCCTATCAAATTCCGTTGGAGAGAATTTTCGCTTATATCAACTGACTAACACTTTCCTCGTAGACAAAAAGCGAGTTCAGTTTGTATATTTTCCTAACAAAGTTTAACACTTTTGCCTGATCTAAATTACCAAAAAGTTATCCACACGCGTAAAACTCCCATTAACTCAAAAGCAAATAAAATTGTTACAACCTTTTCTTTAATTTCCAAGAATTCCTAAAATGAAGAAATGTTACTTTTCCATGAACGTTTTGTACGTTATTCAAGTCAAAAGTCCAAAACGCCATCAGCCAAATTATAGTTGCCATAAAAAGGAGAGGCCTTAGGACGGTCCTTTCCTCCTGAAATAGCAGAGTGTCACGTAGATTCCAACTAAAGTTCAGCAAATGTTACAAATCCAATGGTTGCCTTTCAGTGAATCTTTTCCTAACACGTAAATAATTTATACAATCAAATGCCAAAATTATCAATGTAACGTTTCAAAATTATTGTTTTACCCTGCTATGATTTTTCCTTATAAAACGTGTACCCTTAACATAATTTTCACTCTTCGATCGATTACATGATATTATAATACATCCGATTATATTAAATAATCTCAATTCAATTTACCATCAATAATGATTGAGTTTTACTATTCGGTTATTAATCCTAATTGTTCCCCGTATCCATATGAAGAAAATTCGTAATTAGCCTATCATTTATCTTGATTGTTCTCTGTATCCTATATTAAAAAGATTTGTAATTAGTTATTAAGTTATTAATTAATGATTTTATAATTCCCATGTAATCAGCTCCATACTGCAAAATAAAATAAAGAAAATATTCTCTCCTTATTATACCCTAATAGGTCCCCGTTTCCTTTTATTCCTTAGGTACTTCTTCCTCGCGATACGTTTTATCCTCGTTATTGCAGTTATCAATTTCCGCAGCCTTTCCCTTTCCTCTTCATCTACCGTATACAGATTTGCTATTGTCTCTAATCTTTCCTCGATCTCCTGGAAATACATTTCGTTCAAATATCCCCTTGGTATCAACGGAAAAAAATGGTTTATATTATTAAGAAAAACTATTAAATAAATGGTCCTCTATTTTGTCAGTATTGGTCGTAAAATTAAAGTTTAAAAAGAAATATAATTGGACGGAAGAGGGTTATCGCGCACCACAATTAGAGGTAATAAATCAAAATAATAATCATACCACGATCAAAGGTAATTAATCAAAACAAAGCCTTGCACTTACCCTTGAAGTTCCAATTCAATTCTAGATTGTGTTAGATTCTTAGATTGTGTTTTATTTATATTTAACTATAGGTTTATATTTTTACGTACTATGCGAAGTAAAAACGGAAAAGTTTAGATTTTCAATTATTTATTTTACTTCCACATTCTTGATTTAATTTAAAAAGATATTTTTAACGTCTTGGCTCATAGCTTCTTCCCTTTTCCTTTCACAATTTATTTCTTATTTTTTGATAAAAAAAGATTATTTTTCTAATTTTGTAATTTTTATTTTTCGATCATTTTTTATTTAATTATTAAAAGATTTTTATTTTCACCACTTTTTATTTTCTTTTTGGCATTAATTCTTTTATTTTTTTCCATTTAATTTATATAAGACTTTTTTATCATAATTTTATATCATTCAATAATTTTTATTTTTTCCTTCTCATTCATATAAAATTTTCATACCTTCTCTTTGGCAATTTCATCATTTAATAATTTCTATTTTTTGCCATTTAATTTATGTAAATATTTTTTACAATTTCATATTTTCGATTTGGCAATTTAATAATTTCTATTTTTTGCTATTTAATTTATATAAATACTAAAAATATGCATACAAAGGTCATCCTTTAGGTTCCCCGTGTTCATATACTTGTCAGAGTAATTGCACTAATTTACTTTATTCATTCATATTTTTTATTACCTTATATCCCTTTAGATGGAGGATCGTGTGGTCCGGTTTCGAACAGTGAATGCTGACGTACTAAGGCACGATTTATCTCACCCTGTGAACCTTCCAGCTTAAGTTTTTAATTACCAGGCGAAAAGGAAACATCCGTACCCACTGAGTAGTGTAGGTTCTTAAGTTTACTACAACTTGTTGGGTAAAGTCCTTTAGCCTTCTGTAATGTCACCTTTCGGTAAGGGAGCGTTCTGAAGCAAGGTTTCACGTTTTTCCAAAGGGATGAATTTTCATATTATCATAGTGACAAAAAATTTTTTACGCACTGGAGGGCCTGGAGTTCAGGATCGCAGCACGCTGGGCCTCATTTCAAGACCCATATTGGTCACTTTTTTTTATTTTTTATCATGTTGCAGTTTACACAAGAATGCACACTTACCTGTTTTCGGGGGGAGACTGAAGGATACTTCGCTTTTTCAACTTTGGATATTTCCCTCTCTAGGGTTTCCAAAAAATAATTGATTTTTCATCCCCCGGAATTTTACTTCCTCAGGGAGTACTTCTTTCAATTTTACCCTTAGCTTAATTAACTATTTTAATAATTTCTCTTTTTCTTTTCTTATTCACAAAAAGAATTTTTAATTTTCCAAAAAAAGCAAATTTTCATTTTTAAATTCCACATATTCACAAAAAGAATTTTTTATTTTTAATTTTCAAAAAAGGAAATTTTCATTTCAAATTTCTCATTTCCACTTTCAGAACTTGTAAAACTTTTTGTATTTTATTTTCGAAAAAAGAATTTTTATTTTAGAACTTCTCGATTTCTCAAAGGACACTTTTTAATTTCTAGACTTTTTATTCTAAAAAGAAATTTTTTCACTTTTTTCACCTTTATTATAATTTCTTTTTTTTTCACTTTTATTATTTATTTTTTTCTTAGGAAAAGGGATTATTTTGGCCATGAGCCAAGCACAGAAGGATCCGGCACATCCTTTTCACTCCGCGATTGGCCGGTCCCTGCTCGGGCGCCAGTTAACAATGGCGTCAGCCATGTTTTAAAAAAATTACTATTGTTGGGCCGCCCATGGGGCCCAACTCACCTTTTAAATAAAAAAACACTATTTAATATTTTGACTATTATTTTATTAAAAAACCCGATGTTGCTCTACTGCAGTCTAGAATTGAACTAACTGCTCTCCGTCTCTTGCACATTAATATAACTAAAAATTTACTAATATTATTTTGCCTATGCCAGCTTATTATCATGGGAACCATAACATGCTATGGTTTCCCAATAATTTGCGTGTGCAAATATTTGCATACGCTAGCTTAATTTAATTTAGAACACTAACTTCACTAACTTACTCATTTCCCAATAGCTTGCGCGTGTACAAAAGAATGCAAGTATCGTATAGCGCATTGTATATTGGTGAGCAAAGGGGTGGTGCGCGGGGTGTCAACTGCAACACGCGCTGTCCGTGGTATTGCTGACTCGCGCATTCGCCAATATGTTATTAAAAAAGGTATTGGGCGTGTGGAAGTGTTAACTTGTATAATGAAAAATACTAAGAAATTAAAAATTTCTCGCGGAGTATGATTAAAGATTTAGTTTTTATCAGAGAGTACGTCATCAGTATCACAGCCCAAATGACCTCCTTCATTAAGAAAAAAAAAACGATTTAATACATCCAGGTTTTCGATGCAAGTAGGCTCATATGTATTCAAACATTTTACATATACAAGCCGACGGTAGGAATAGGTATATTGTAAGAGATTTCTCTTCTTTAGACTGGCTGCTTCACGCAAGATTTTATAGTTTCCATTCGCTAAATTTTCTGGTGCATAAAAATTTTTATTTCTCTCATCTGGCTCAAAACCATAGAAGAGTTAGCATTTAGTTTGTTAGATTTTCTCTGTTATAGGCATTTAAGGAATTCAGTAAAAAGTTTTTGTTGTATGGCGAAGCTAATTTCACAATAATGGCAGCATCAGTGGAATTATCTTTACTCCTATTATTCATATTTTGTAGACGATATATAGATATGGGTGGAGTGGGAATATTTATGGTTTTGCAGACAGTATCAAAATTATTGTATAGGCTTTTATCAACATCAAAGTGTACTCCATTAATACGCAAGTCATTAGCAACAATAGAATAGGAATGGTTAAGTGATCGACACTGTTTCAAGTTTAGAGACCCATTCAGCAACATCATTTAACTCTTCTCTTAACTCCCAAAATCTCTTATCAATTTCATTTAAAAGACGATTCTCAGCCTCTTTGATTGAGGATTGTATTTGTTCAGCAATACGATGTTCGCCTTCTCTTATAAGTGTGCAAAATTGGGATACTTGTTCATTAATACAGTCGGTTGCTTAAAAATTTTCTTATAAAGACATTGCCACACGAGTAGCTGAATCATTGTCACATATTATGGGAAACTCTATGCTCCCCAAATTAGCTTCTGTTGCAGTTATCTTAGCAGAGCTACGTGTACTCATCCTGTTTTTTGATTTTTCTATTATTCTTAAAGTCACGCAAATAGAATATTGTTGTTGTTCAGTTGACAAAGAATAAATGTTGTCTGTCTCTGTTGTTGTTTCTGTATTTTTTTTTGTTTTACAATTTTTTCTCAATGTTTGGTTGTTTATATTATTATTGTTGATTTTAATATGTACTATTTACTTTGAAATGTAACTATTTAATTTGTTGTGATTTTGTATTTGTACTTTTATTTTTTCAGCTATTTGTCACTGTATTGAAAGTTTTATTTAGTGTCTTTTGGTAAATTGATTTTTGTTTATAAGGTTTGTTTTGAATAGTTTTTGTCAGCGTTGTGTAAAAACATGTCCGATCGCAATGAACACAGATAACATTAGACGGTACAATGAATTATTACTTCTTATTAAAAAATACAAGATTATGAAGAACATTCCTATCCCAAACAGCTTTTCCATGTACATTTATAACAACTCCAATTTGTATGGAGGTGTCGCTTTACAAATCCGTAACTACATGCAACATAAACTCGTACCACTGCAATAAGTGAAAAAGATAAATTTTTTTCCTATGTTTTTTCAAAAAATGTGTAGGAAGAAATGATTTTTTTCGCATAAAATGTTAATAAAACAACAACTGATCACACATACTTTGAGGGAACACTGATTTTCAAACCTTCTGAGGCACATAAAAAAAAATCGGTCACCAAACTCGCCAAACTGATAATAGAATTTCACTACCCTTTGTTAGTATAATTGAACTTATACTGTAAAATCCGTATATTTTTCAAAAAGTCTTTATTTGTCGCTCAGTGTAATTATCTAATATGAATATTTTTCCGAGTGTTTGTTTTTTTAACTTACTATGTATTTGTGTTATATTGCAGCAATTTATTGTGATCAATTTTTTAAAGAACAGAACTAAGAAAAAAAATCATATAAAATCAATGTTTTGTAGTTTTTCTGTTCAATGGTAATATGTATACGTATATGTTACATGTGCATCGAATCACCGATTCAGCGGTGATTGTAACTAAGTTTCTATTAAGATTCTATTTTTAAAGTTGTTTTCTTGTGTTCAAATTCATTCTTGAATTTTAAGTCAATTGTTATTAGCTAAATTTTTATTATACTATTGCTTCATATTAATATACAGTATAAATATACATATATAAATTCCCGTTGATCCTATAAGGAGCAACAAATGTTCTCCATTGCAATTTATCGGATGCTATGTCCTTAATTTCACCCCAGATTTTACCGGCCTTCGCTACTTTCTTCTCTATGTGCCTTCTCCATGTATGTGCAGGGCGTCCCTTTGTACGGCTCTCTTCCTACGGGTTTGATTGCATTTCATTAAATTTCATCATGCTCTTTTCGGAGGGTGTGTCCAATCCAATTTCATTTTCATCTTCGTATTTCTTTATCGATTGGAGTTTGCGATATTGTTGCCCATAGTCTGGAGTTGGAGATGGTACTGGATATGGTTCGCAAACATCTATTTACTAACACTTGCATTGAACCAATGTCGGCGGGGGCCGCATTCCAGGTTTCACATCCATATAGCATGACCGATTTTACGTTGGAATTAAATATTTTCTTCTTCACATGGCGGGATAGTGTTGTTGATTACCACACGTTGCCAAGGCGACCAAAGGCTTGCTTAGCAGTTTTGATTCTATTTCCGATATCCGCACTAGACCCTCCGGCTTTCGTTAGGATACTACCTAAAATAATATACAGTTGTTAACTTAAATGGATACATCTTTAAATAAATTTAAAATATTCGGCTCTAACAAATATAATCATACACAAACATTGCCAAAAATTAATTATCTTTGGAAAACGTGTATCTATTAACCCAGTTGACCACGTCTTCAAGACATCTTAAACGACGCGTACAAGACCATAGTAAATCGTTGAAGACAAATTAAGGAAAGTTCGAACAAATCATTGGCGAAATTTTCATACAAATGTCCGCGGAATCATACAAGACCATAAGAGAGACACTTTCGCTTATATTGTCGGTGACGATTGTGTGAGCGAAAAAATTTCCTCATTGTCGCCGACGACCATATAATCGGCGATGTGCTCTATATTGTCGTCGTCATCTATATTGTGTGCTCTATATTGTAGACGATGTAATCTACAATGTGACCGTTGACGACCGTTATGGCGATTGTATCCTTCATACTGTTGTTGACGACAATATAAGAGACACATTCCCTCACACTATCGTCAACGACAATATGAGGGACACTTTTGCTTATACTTTCATCAATGATAATATGAGGGTGACTGCCCTCAATAAAGTAAAAAGTACACATATTTAAATTTTTTATTTTTTATTTTAATTTCAATTTGACATTTAAATAAACAATTATAAAATAATAATAAGCAAAATAAATGATAAAAGTATATAAACATAGTTCTTTCGTGAAATCTTCGTACATTTGACCTTGTTTTTTTTTTGTGGCTTCTATAAAAGGAAAATATAGATTTAATTTTAAGAGGGTTCAAAGAGTTCTTTAATTAACTTATTTTTTATTTTGTGTTAACTTACGAAAATATCGTTTAGTATGTTTCCTTATATTTATAGGGATATTATCTCCTTCATTCCATCGTAATCGAATTTCATTATTATATTTTATCCTAAAACTCTGGTTATATATTTTATGCTGCGGGCTACGATGCGTTTCATAGCTCCAATCTGCAATACAATTAAATACTATTAAATGCCATAACATCATAAATTTACTTACAATCTGTATTCCTTCTCCAAGAGCAAATTAATTAAAACAAACGATTTTTTTTATATATTGTAAGTTCTTTTAATTTTAAGTTTATTTAATTTTTTAGCTTTTATTACGTGAAGAAATTATTTATATATCTTATCAATTTTACAATTAAATCAAAGTAAAAACAATATCAAACAGTAATGTATAAAAAACAAGTAAGAGTGTAAAATTCGGCTGTGCCGAATCTTTGATACCCTCCACCTCGGTTTGAGTCTTGATAATAAATGTAAATGAAAAAGTAAACAATTTGTTAAACTTAATACCAAATTATTTCAGCAAATTCTTTGGGTTGGTTTTCGTCTTTTCTATTATTTCGGATTTATTTCGGTGTTTGCTTTTTGGTCATCGTGGTTGCTGATCGGCATGAATTTTGGTTATATACCTATATGCATGCGTTTCCGGTTATATGACATAACTTCTCTTTTAATTTAGTTTTTGCTAATTAAATAGCTCGCCCTAACCTCCATTGCAAATGTAATGGTTGTGTAGGGTGGCTATATGCATTAAATCGTGCTAATTGGAGATGGCTGTATAGTTTGTTTTAACTGGCCAAATATTTCTTCATTGCAGCCATATAGGTCGGATAGAGTAACAAAATAATAACAAAAAAAAAAAAACTCTCTCAATTTTTTTATTTAAATATTGCCATATTTGGAAAACATAGAGAATAAATTTATAATAATAAATAATCAAATTAGGGATGCCAAACGCAAAAAAACAAATTTCCCAAACATTTTAAATAAAATAATTTGTCCTCTTTATTTTCCAAAAAAAATTGTGAAAATTTATATATAAAAAATAACATTCTCATCAAATTGCGTTTATTTATGTAACAATTTTTATGTTAGCAATTCTTAAATATCATTTGAGGTTTTCTAAAATTCATTGAATTTAAATTAATGTTTTCTGTAGTGTGATTCTGTAAATATCAACGATCCGACAATCGCAAAATATATCGACAGCTATTGTTGTTTGCACTAAGGATTAAGTGATTCGCTAAGTACATACATCTTAACGACAGTCGACAAATCTATTTTTCTATTTATTTAAATTGTAAACGAGTGGCATCTCTGTCAAAATAAGCGAAAAACACAAAGAATAGAAAAAAAAAATTACTTCATGTTTGACAGGATGATTTTATCTTGATGTTTAATATCTTTATTTTTTTACTAATATTTCTGTGTATTTATTTGAAAATGAAATAATGAATTGAATATGCCATTTAATTTTTTTATTTATATAAAAAAGTTTTTTAATTAAAGCAAAATATTTTCACTATTTTATGATTTTTATTTATGTATGACGACATTTCAACCTAAAAATTTAAGTTTTTATCGATTGAATAAACAACACAAAAATGGTTGTCGTTTAGATAACAACAACAGCTGACTTTAACAATAGCGAATATCGTTTAAAAATTTTACTGATAATTTTGCTATTTTCTTTTTTTTAACGATTCGACTATCGTTAAAAGAAGTTACTGAATCGCGGTACTGGAAAGCTATTAATTTCTCCTGAATGTCAATATTATTTTTAAATGTAAAAATTTTTTAAATGTAAACACAGGTATTTGGTGTTTTTTTTTTATACCCTATACCACTATGTGGTTTGGGTATAACGACTTTGTGCTGCTGTTTGTAACAACCAAAAACATTTGACCTAGACCCATCTTTAATTATACCGATCGAATCAGAATCACTTTTTGAGTTGATTTAACAATGTCCGTCCGTCCGTCTGTGTGTCCATGTAAACTTTGTAATCAAACTCCAGGTCGCAAATATGAATATATTTTGATGAAATTTGGTATATAAGCTTTTATCGGCCATGGGATGAACGCTGTTGAAATTGGTGGGAATCGGTCCATGTTCAGACCTAGCCCCCATACAAATTACCCCTATGAAATCGACATAAATTGTCATAAGATCCAAATTGTCATATAGATCTTACTCAAATTGGGTTTGTATGCGTTCATTACATCCACTAATGAGTAGTCCAAAAATGATCCCTTTGGCCCCATATAGAGCTGCTTCCCGATCTTCATTTAAATCTATTAAAAAACAAAAATATTCCACTGATTCTTCTCAAATTTTGTTCATATATTTTTGCAAAATACAAGAGACTTTACCAAACATGATCAGGATCGGTCCATTTTTGGACCTAGTCCCCATATAGATATAGCATCCGGTATGAACTTTCTCATATCTGCAAAATTTGTTTTTTGCTTATTTTCTATGTTCAGTTAGTTGAGCCTAAGAGATAGGGTTTTTAAACGCATGGTATAGGGTATCGTATAGTCGGTCTAGACCGACTATAATTTTCTTACTTGTTTTGAATTTCAATTTGTGTTTAACGAATAAAATTTGTATATTAAAGATGCAATTCATATTTTCTAAATTTAAAATTATAATTTCCGACGTTTTGATATGATTTTCTGAAATTCAATTAATTGTAATTTACAATTGGAAATTTTTAGTTCTAGTTTTTAGAATTGATATTTTCTTAAATTTGAATGGAAAAGTTAAAAAGTGCAATTTTGTATTTATGTGAATAATAATGCTTTAGTAATTATAAACAATTTTTAAAAATTAGATGTAATCGCAATCAGATATTTTGTAGGTAAAGCAGAATAATAATTCTATATAACTATGTAGAACTGTTTTGAAAGCAACAAACTCATTGATGAGCTCGGTAACTCTATTTTGTGAAGACAACAAAAAGTTAATATGCCAAACTTATGTTCATATTTGTAAAAGAATAATGAAAAAACGTATGAAATAAAAGACCAGCCCGTGTATACTCTTAACATTGTTCTGTATGATATCTAGTTGAAAATATTAACATTCATGTTAAAATAGAAATAACTATTGCAAAGCTATTTAGAACAAACAAAAATTGCAATTTCATGTTCGGTTCTTTTATGGAATTTAGCCACACAAGTGGTCTATGGTCAGTCTGAATTTTAAATTTCCTACCAAACAAATATGGTCTATAATATTTCACTGACCAAACAATTGCTAATAATTCTTTTTCTATTGCACTATAATTAAGCTCATGTTTATTCAACGTTCTTGATGAATAACCGATTGGATGCCCATTTTGTGACAATACAGCACCTAGCGCATCATTACTGGCATCTGTTGTCAAAACAAACGCCTGTCAAATATTGGATAAGCCAAAACTGGAGAAATACATAACATTTTCTTTAATCTGTTAAAGGAATCGATGTACTCTTGGTCTTTGACATTTATAACTAAACTTTTTTTACTATTTAATCATAGGCAATGCTATTCGGCTATAATCTTTTATAAATTTCCTATAGAAACCAGTTAAGCCTAAAAATGATCTTATCTCCTTAATTGTTTGCGGCAATGAAATTTTTTCAATAATTTTAATTTAATCAGGATTCGGTTTAATTCCATCAGGTGTAATAATATGTCCTAAATATTCTGATTCGCGTCTAAAAAACATTTATCAACCTGAACTTTAAGGTTGAATTCAAATAATCTGTGAGAAATTTTCTTCGATGCCAAAATGTGTCCATCAAGTGAAGTGGAAAATACCAAGATGTCGTCTAAATAAACAACACATATATAATTTATAAAGTCGTGTAAAGCTCCATTCATCATCCTTTGGAATGATGCTGGGGCATTTTTTAGTCCGAAAGGCATTCATGTAAATTCATAATGACCCGTTTGTGTGGGAAAAGCAGTTTTACATCTATCTTCTGGTAAAATTGGAATTTGGCGGAGTCCCTTAGCTAAAGCTAAAGTACTTTGAATTTTCCAACTTGCAAAAAGGTTCTCCATATTAGGTATAGGACATTTATCCTCAATGGTCAGGTCATTTAATTTTGTGTGGTCAACTACTACTCCCCATTTCTGATTTCCAGAATTGTCAATTTTCTTCGGTACAACCCTTGTTATTATTCCTGATTCTATCCTTTCCTTAACTTGAATATACTGGGGTGTCATTTATTGTGGGCATTTTGTGCCTATATTTACAAACAGAAGATAAATTTTCACCTTCAATATAAAAAACATGTATAAAGTTCGTAATTAATTTTGTAAGTTCCCTTATTTCCTCACTATTCAAGTTTTCAGTTTTCAATTTATCGGTCAAATAGTCTATTTTGGGTTCATTAAAATTAATATCTATTATTGTCGATATCAAATAGGATTTATCGTTCTCTGAACATTTTTCTGAAAAATTCTCAAATATTATTGGGATTTTCGCGGTAGAAGTGATCAATAAATTTTCGTTTAAGTCAATTTTGCATCTAAAGGTCTCAGAATATTACAACCTATAATACCATCGAAATCACTATATATATCAGTTTCTAACATTTCAATTTTAGAGTTAGGTGAATTGAATTCTTTAAAAAGCGGTATAGCTATTTTAGATGTCATTATGATCTTAGAACATATAGTGTTCCAAATTATTGGATGCTCAATTTCTGTTTTGAAAGAACTATGAAACAAGCCTCTTCTTACGAGTGTTGTGCCTGATCCTGTGTCTAGTAATAATTTTATTGGAACCGTTCTAGTTTTAACTATTATGCAGGGTAAACGTCTTCGGCTACTAACTGGAAATTTGATATCTGAATATTATCAAGTTCCATTTTATTTAATTTGTTAATAGCAGACTGTTGAGATCTATCTCTATTATAGTTTTCTGAATTATTTGAATATATAGGCTTATTATTAGAGTTATTTTGATTGAAACTTGTTGAGGTGTTCTGGTTAGTTCGAAAATTTCCTGAATTATTCCATCCATTTTGATTAAAATTTGAATAATTATGATTGAGTTTGAAATTGTTCAGGCTCAAGATCAAATGTTTTTACTTTAAATAAAGTAAAAGCATTAGCATATTTGTTTCAAAAATTGATCTATGTATATTCTGCATGACAGGTTATACAGCTGTTTCGGGAAGAGTCACCAACCCTCATCAGTAACCAAAAGCAGTAGATAGTTTGTATGGTAAAAAGTTAAATTCATATATATTTGCTGAAAACAACCAAATGAGAATTCAAGCAAAAGTTATACTATTTAAGCCTCTTCCAATATAATCATATTTGTTTCAAAGTTGTTCTATTTTTAGTTTGTTATATTGGAAGAGGCTTAAATAGTATAACTTTTGCTTGAATTCTCATTTGGTTGTTTTCAGCAAATATATATGAATTTAACTTTTTACCAAACAAACTATCTACTGCTTTTGGTTACTGATGAGGGTTGGTGACTCTTCCCGAAACAGCTGTATAACCTGTCATGCAGAATATACATAGATCAATTTTTGAAACAAATGTGCTAATGCTTTTACTTTATTTAAAGTAAAAACATTTGATCTTGAGCCTGAACAATTTCAAACTCAATCATTAAATTGATAAAGATCGAAAATATGATTTTTTATTTTTATAAAAAATAATAAAATTTGAATAATTATTATATGTCGTTAATACGAAAATTTCCTAAAAATGTCTGTGGATTTTGATTAAAATTTGAATAACTATTATGATTGTTACGAAAATTTCTTAAATTATTTTGCATATTTTGATTATTGTTTAAATTAGCATTAGTTTGAATATATCCAGAATTAGAATTGAAAGATTTTGAATTAAATTGAGAATTCGAATAGTTTTTATTATGATTATTAGAAATTTTTCTATTATTATTATTCTGTGAAAAAGATTGCAAAAGATGGTTTTTTTAATAAAAATATTCAGTTTCAACTAATATTCTTTTGCTTCCAATATTATTGGAAGTTGACCGCAATATGGTTGTTAATAATGTTGTTAATGATGAATTTTATTATTTTTTATAAAAATAAAAATCTTATTTTTCGATGTTTATCATTTTAATAATTGACTTTGAAATTATTCAGGCTCACGATCAAATGTTTTTACTTTAAATAAAGCAAAAACAGTGGCACATTTGTTTCAAAAAATTGATCTATATTCTGCATGACAGGTTATGTAGCTGTTTCCAAAAGCAGTAGATAGTAGAGGTCTGCACAAGCAGATTCAAACGACGTTTGAATACATTCTATAATGTAGGAGTTACTTCATGTCGTTGCATTTCTCATTTCATAACCGAATGAATGATTGCTAACGACAATAACAGAAAATGAGAACATATAATAAAAATGAATAGTGAGTGAGCGAAATGTTGTGAATTTGTGTACTAAAAAAACGAATGTGTGTGTTATATTCGTATTTGTTCGAAAGCTAATATGACTTCTCCTTCATTCATTTTTAAGAATTCATAACCGAGTATATTCTAAAATTATTATGATGTAGTCGTAGAGTATATGGTGTATAATGTTTTGACATATACTCAGTCTTGCAGTTTAAAATTTTGGATGCCATATACTTTACTCATTACTGCAAAATATGAAAAAGTAATGATCCAATACAGTTAAGATTTAAAAAAAGTTTTAATAATAAAAAGCAAATCCATTTATTAAATTCTATTGATAATTTAAATGATATTAAAATTTTATTTCATTTAAAATGAAAAGAAAACATGTGTGTACATTTATCAATTATTTTGTTCAGTTAATGTTTTTTTAAATTCATTTTCTGGTAAATTTGAATGTAAAAACATTATTTGATTTATGCTACAATCATTTATTGCAATACTTTATCTTTTTTCAGATATTAAATTTCTTCCAGCAGAAGAAGTCCTTTCCGATGCTGCGCTGCTGGCTGGAATTGCTCATATTTTGCAACTTACTTAAAAAAGGAGAGGAAATTCTATTTTATGCAAATCCCACCACTGCAAAATATTGAATTCCTCGTGCACTTGTACCTTAGTTTCTTGATATTTACTTATTTTCGTAGTAATATCATCAACCGTAACGAAAAATTCTGTTGATGGCATAAAATCAGAGAACAATGCACTAATTTCATTGGAAATTGGTGTTACAATCTGGAGTGGGTCGGACTAGTTTTCTTCTTGTAGTTCTTGGTAGATTCTCATAAGGCGATAACATTCTTGTTTAACTAATTGTTTTTCGTCATCACTAAATTTAATCATTGTATTAAGAGGTGGAAACAGAAATAATGCTAATTTATGATATATTGTTAAGTTTTTAAATACTACGGAATCTAAATTATTACACAATTTTTCTTTAAACTGCTTAATTACTTCTATGTCAATAATATCAGCACCACATATTTTTTTAATTTATATATATAAACACAAACGAGGTGAATTGTTGGATAATTTTCCCCTTCCAACTGTTTTGATGTTTTTTCAAATTCTTCTAAAATTTTTATCAGTTCCCTTAATATGTTTACATTTATATTGCTAATTCTTTTCCTTAATCGATACAAATTCATAATAAATAGTATTCCACCGAGTAGGTGAAAAACTTTTTAATGTTGTGTTTAGTTTCGAATTGAAACCCGAAACTTTAAAATATTTGACAAGTTTTGTACACGAATGGGACAAATTTGTTATATCAGGTATTTCCATAGATTTTTGTAGACTATTGTGCACCAACTGGTTAATACAAAACATATGATTTTTATTCCTAAATGCGGCAACCATATTGGAACCTCTATCGATTACAATAATAGCATTATCGTCAAGCTCCAAGTCGAATTCGTTTAATATTTTGCTTACTTTTAGGCTTATGTTTTCATCTGAAATTTAAAGAAAAATTATTGATCCACAGAAAAATTATTGATATCTTTGAATTCGATTCTTTTCAGGTGAAATACACTTTACTAAATTTCATATGACTTCAAAGTTAAACCAGTTGCCAATAACATAAAATAAATTTAATTAATTAATTTAATTAAAATTAATTTAATTTAAGAAAATTAAAAATTTAATAAGGGATAAGATTGGAGAGAAATTTTGTCGGTATATACTAGGGTTGTCAATTATTCTCAGTTTCTTCTTGATCGAGTAATAGAACAACCATTTTTTGAACATTCTAAGAATCGAATAATTTTTTAAAATTTTTCATTTAATCGAACGAATATCGAATAAAAATCCATTGTTTTTTCCCTAACTTTTTAATATATATTATGAATAATTTAACTGAAATGTGTATATTTTTAAATAAGAATGAGATAAGTTTCGATACGGTTTATATAAAAAATATATATAATTAATAATTTGTTCTCTCATTAATAAAAATTTTTTTTCAAAAGATTTTTTGTTTTAGTTTTTAAAAAATTACTGGATTTTGAAAATTTTGTTTGTTCGATTAACCGAATAATTTTTGTTCGACTGACAACCCTACTATATATTTTACTATTTATTTTGGAATTTCAAGACGTGCGGGTCGGATTATTGTGACACTGGATCTAAAACTTTAGTGCACAAAATTTGAGCCAAATGCTTTCTGGACGCGCATTGAGTTCAAAGTTCAAATATGAATTTATATGTAAAAATTATCAAAAAAAAAAGTAATTTTTACAAAAATTTTGATATTAGTTATTCAGTTTTAATTAAATTAATTAATAAGCCATAATCTAGAGCAAATTATCTTTCTTATAAAATAACAAAATCTATTATCGGTTGAAAAACAGCCAAGTTATATCAAGTTCCCCAGGAATTAAGAAAATCGAGCTCACATTTTAAAGACATTGAAATAATTTTGAACAATAACATTTTTGCATTCTTCTGATCCCAAGATGATGTTGTGTAAAGCATTTTGCATCTCGTCAATTGTTATGCCGTTCAAAATTAATGTCAAAACGGTACGTATTTTTTAGCACTATTTCAAAATCTCCAATTTTACTTTTTCAAAAACTTTGTTCAAGAAATTTACAGAAATCAACGATTGGACTTTAAGGTCTTATTAACAAAATACATGTGATTGAAAATGCAGAATATTATAGGTGTCCTGTTCTTAATTTGGCGAGGGCAGAGTTTTTATTTCAGCGGATTTGAAGAAAAATTTGATTTTTCGTTCTTTTTCAACTTTTATTTTTCAATATGTTTTTATTTTTTCAATATCTTTTGTCAGAATATTATATAAGTAGGTATTATATAAGATATAAGTTCTCAATTTAACAAAAAATAAAATTAAGACACACGTAAAAAATAGATAGTTACTTTCATTAAATGTTGTTTCTGCTCCTCATCTTTTGCAATTTTGTCATGGTATTCTTGAATCAACTCTTTCCTGCAGTATCATTGACGACATTTAAGTTTTGGACAATATTTTTTCTGAGTACCCCACGGGTTAATTTCAGAAAAAAAGTCCCGAATATTATTTTCTAGAATTATTAAAATATTATCAACAAGCCTTATCGATATCTTTCCACAAATATATATTATTTCGATATTTTGTTTTAAAAAATGTAAATCTCCCTAAATTTGACCTTGGAGCTTAAAGAGGGACAGTTTATAGTATTTCAATTTAACCTTAATTTACAAGATTGGGAATTTATATCAAGTGGTATAATATTAGTATAATTTTCTTACTTGTTTTTAATCAAGATGGCTTTGCTACATACCGTGTGTCACAGCTTATTTCAACCACCACCTTTTAAAATTTCAAAAGTTATATAACTTTTTTATAAAAACCAATATCAACAAAATTTAAACGCAAATAAGTAGATACATATTTAAAGTTTATCATGTGAACTGAATTTATTAACGTTGATAGCTTTTTGAAAACTTATAACTCTAGAACTAAAAATTATTAAAAAAACGTGTCACAGCTTATTTCAACCACATAACAAAAAAGTCTACTTCTATAAACATTTTAACACTATTTTTTAGTACTAATATTTTGTGTGGCCTCCCTTTTGAAGAACAGCCGCTTTCATCCGTTTTGGCATAGATTCCACCAGTTTCCGGGTCACTTTGGGAGTGATTTTCCCCCATTCCTGTATTAAAGCCTTTTTTAAGTCATTTTTGGAGGATATTTGATGGTTTCGGATGTTTGTTTTTAAAGCCGACCACAAATTCTCAATGACATTTAGATCAGGTGATTGGGCGGGAGGTTCAATGAGGCGGGGACAATTCCAAATAAGACACGACTGAACAATACCTGACTTATGTTTTGGGTCATTGTCTTGGTAATAGCGAAAATCGGACCGAATACCGAGTTTTTGGGCGCTTTGCAACAAATTTCTTTCAATATGTCGAGGTACATCAGCTTGTCCATATTTCCCTCTATAAATACCAAATTACCAACACCAGCAGCTGACATACAGCCCCAAACCATGACGCTACCACCGCCGTGTTTAACTGTTGCTCTTAAATTTTTATTTTGCAGCTCGGCATTAGGTTTGCGCCAAACGTGTGTTTGCCCATCGGAGCCAAAAATATTGAACTTGGACTCGTCCGCGAATATAACTGTTTCCCAAAAGCTTGTGTCTTTCGAAAGGTACTGTTTAGCGAAAGCAAGACGGATTTGCTGTTTTTTTTTTGCTTAAGAACGGTTTCTTGCGAGAAACTCGCCCGTTAAAATCATGCTGCCGTAAAACTCGACGAATAGTTTCAGCACTACATGACTTACCCAACTCATGGCGCATCAAGTTAGCTAGTTTTGGGGCCGATAATTTGGGGTTTTCTTTAATTTTTCGTACTATGTACCATTCGGCAGCTGCGTTAAAAATTTTATTTGGTACGATTCTCCCTTTATCATGCACTCTGTTTTCGTTTACAAAACGCGATATTATGCTTTGTACTGTTGAGTCACTTAAATTAACAATTGCTGCAATTTTCCGGCGTGAATGTCCATTTTTAAAATGAGTAAGGACCAATTCACGCTGTTCCATTGTAGTACGTCGTCCCATTTTTAATAAAGCTACGTCTTTACCGATCAAACAGCACAATAACACTAAAATCATCTTTCAACTAGTTACGAAAATAGTGAAGGAACGAAATAGGAAAAAAAAGTCCCGCTATTCCTTGTAATAAACATTCCTGGAATCTTCCAAAAAATTGTGGTTGAAATAAGCTGTGAGTAAAATTCCGCTTTAAACTCTTTCTTGTTCTCTTGGAAAAAAATGGAATGTGCATTTTTATAATTTTTTTGGACTTGTTGCTTTTCGACACCTTGATCTACGAATCTGCATTTAAATTTTGTTAATATATGTTTTTGTTTAGAAGATATATCCTTGGTAAAATATTTGAATCGCTGGTTGAAATAAGCTGTGATATACTGTATGTATGAATTCGAATGTTAAGTGTAAAATTGATTACACACCATATACTCTACGAATACATCATAATATTTTTGCAACATGATCGGATTCTTAAAAATGAATGAAATAGAAGTCATAAAAGCTTTCGCACAAAACTAAGATAACACACACATTCGTTTTTTTGAGTACACAAATTCACAACATTTCGCTCACTCACTATTCATTGTCATATGTTCTCACTCTCTGTTATTGTCGTTAGCACTCATTCATTCGGTTATGAAATGAAAGAGACAGTATTAAGGCCCATTTACATGATACCACTCAGTCGTATGATTTTTCGAAATAAAAATCCGATGAAATTCATCGGACTGTCATAAAGTCGTACCGACATTATTTCTGCATACTTAGGCCATTTACACCATAACACTCAAGTCTTATGAAAACAGCTGTTTAGAATAATAAGCAAATTTATTTTGAAATTTATATTTTATTTTCACTTTATTTGTTTTTGTTTACCATTTTTTTAATATTACCAAAAAAAAAACAACTCTGGTCCGATGAAAATGGCAAGTTTTTAGAAATGTTTCAAAAACCATCGGACTTCGAAAATGAAATCCTACAGACTGTCAATTTCATAACAAAAGCTTTTTACATTATACGACTTTTTCATAATACTCGAATTTCTGACAGATCGTATTACAAAGTGTGATAGTGTAAACTGGCCTTTAACGTGTACACTTCAGCATATACAATACTGAAGACAGACACATAATCGAATGTGCTTGTGCAGTCCTCTAGTAGATAGTTTGTTTGGTAAAAAGTTAAATTCATATATATTTGCTTTATCTAAAGTAAAAATATTTTATATTGAGCCTGAATAATTTCAAACTCAATCGTTGCTAATGATGGTTTATTATTATTCAGCTTTCTCTTCTCCTTTTGTTGTTGCTTCTGATATATGGGATTTACTTTAACGTGGAGTTTTGTTGCTGTTTGGAGTAATCACTCCTGTTTGGCGATTGTTCTCTTTTGTGTTCGTTGTTTTGTTCTTATGCTTTTTAACAACTGTATTTTTCTTTTTTATTAATAACTCTCATTAACGATGTTCATTATTTTCCTTTATACTAATTCGTTTACATCCCTCTTTTTATCAGAGTTCAGAAAAAAACACACACTGAATAAAAAATTCGTACATATATGCAAACAAACATAACTTAGACCAACACACACATATTTTTATTTTCATATCAATTATGTTTGTTTTTAAATTTTCTTCGGTGCCCAACACAACCATGACTGTGTTCGTTTTAATATTTCGTTATTTACACGAACATTTTTGTATCACGTACTTTTTGTTTCAATCACACATAAAGCACACATTTTTGAGTGTTGCTTTATTTGAAGTTCATGTTCTGGTACGTGTACTGAAAAAAAAAAACAGAACATGTACAATAAACAGGTTCGAGTTCAGTTATATTTTAAGTCGTGTTGTGGCTCGTGTAGTAAGAAAAAACAGAACATGTACAATAAACAGGTTCGAGTTCAGTTATATTTTAAGTCGTGTTTAAAATATAACTGAACTCGAAGAAATTATTAAAAAATTAGAAATTAGTAAAAAAAATATCAAACAGTAATGTATAAAAAAAAGAATATAATTGACAATGAAATATTAAATTAAAATAGTATACAGTACAAAATTAAAGAAATTGATAATAATTAACAAAATGTAAAATAAAACTAATTAAAAGAAATCGAATATATAAGGAATATAAGTATAAGAAGAAGAAAGGGAGAAACTATTGGGGTAATTCATATAAATATATAACTCAAGGAGTGAAAATTCTTCTTCAAAATTTTTCAAATTATCATCCAACCCTAGAAGGAGTAATGATTCCGATACTTCGAATAATCTTATATCAACAATTTAGAAAACTTTAACTTTTAAACTTTTAACATCTTTGGTAAACTCCTTTTCTATTTGATTTTTGGTAACCAACTGAATAATAATGATTTTTCTAATATTGTTGTTTTGTTTTGTAGCCGTTATTAAGTCCCGTTATTTTTCTTTTTTTTTTTTGCACGCAAAGCGTATTTACAAAAAGATAAAGATAAAGATACATGAATAATTTGAAGACATTGTCACTCATTCTGTCTTTGACGGTGTTCAATATACGACCACCTTGAAGACATCGTCGCTCATCATGTCGCCAACGGAGTTCGACTGACGACAATACACGACAAAACCTGATTTTGTCACGTAATCTGTCGTCAATATAATTTGATACACGACCATATAAGTTATTTTTCTTCCATCTGGTCGTTAACTAAATTTTTTATTGCGTATCTGCACGAGCAACTCATAGACATTGTCGGTTAACTTGTCCTGCACAAACTTGCGACCTGTAGTTTGATTACAAGCTTTACATGGACACACAGACGGATGGACGGACGGGCATCGTTAAATCGAATCAGATAGTGATTCCGATTCGATCGGTATAATAAAAGATGGGTCTAGGTCAAATATTTTTGGTAGTTACAAACAGCAGCACAAAGTCATTATACCCAAACCACATAGTGGTATAGGGTATAAAAATATCTATAATTAGAAAAATTTAATCATTTATGTATATTTATACCCAATACCACTGTGTGGTTTGGGTATAATGACTTTGTGCTGCTGTTTGTAACTACCAAAAATATTTGACCTAGACCCATCTTTTACCGATCGAATCAGAATCTCTATCTGATTCGATTTAACGATGTCCGTCCGTCTGTGTGTCCATGTAAAGCTTGTAATCAAAGTACAGGTCGCAAATATGAATATATTTTGACGAAATTCGCTATAAAAGCTTTCGTCAGTCATGAGAATCGGTCCATATTCAGACCTAGCCCCCATACAAATGACCCCTATGAAATCAACCTAAATTGCCATAAGATCCAAATTAGCATATAAATCTTAGTCAAATTGGGTTTCTATGTGTTTATTACATCCATTAATCAGTAGTCCAAAAATGATCCCTATGGGACAACTCTTAGTCATATGTCCCATATAGAGCTGCTTCCCTATCTTCACTTAAATCTATGAAAAAAAAAATATTGCACTGATTCTTCTCAAATTTTGTTTGTATATATTTTTGCAAAATACAAGAGGCTTTACCAAACATGGTCAGGATCGGTCCATTGTTGGGCCAAGTCCCCATATAGATATAGCATCCGATATGAACTTTTCATATCTGCAGCCAAAAAAATTAATAAAAATCCCACTCAAATTTGGTTGCTTATTTTCTATGTCCAGTTAGTTGGGCCTATGAGATAGGGTCTCTAAACGCATGGTATAGGGTATCATATAGCCGGTCTAGACCGACTATAATTTTCTTACTTGTTTATAATGATTTAATATAAATGCTCTATAACAATGACTCCCAAGTGGTAGTCCGCGGATCCCCAGGGGTCCGTGGGGGCCTTCCAGGGGGTCCGCGAACTGTTCTGGCAAAATTAACTTTTAAAACGATATATAAAAAAAGAAATTAACAGCACACTTGATAAAGATACCCAACCCATTAAAATAAATTTAAAAAAATAATTAATATCATAAAATTATGATAAAAAATATATTTGTAAAATTTAAATATTTGTTTTTTTAAGCATATAAGTAATTTAAATAAAATACTACATTTCTTGCAATGAAAAGAGCTTTTGATAATTGTGTTCTAAGATTGATAACGTACCTTTCGATCAACACTGATATCACATATACCATGTTTACCATCACTACATAAATCAGCTGATTTTGTTTTTATTTTCATTTCATATTTATTGTCGTTAGTCGTGTGTGTGTTTTTAACTAGTACTAAAATCCAAAATATGTCATAAAAAAGAATATATGGCGAAAGTTATATGAATTTCGGATTTACATTGGAAAAAATAACGATATTGTAATGCCTCAGTGTGTAATTTGCTTCAAACCCTTTCCAATGATGCTATGAAAACAGCAAAATTAGAGAGGCATCTAATTACAAACCACCCACAATTTAAAGATAAAAATGCAGATTTTTTTGCTTCTAAAATGAGATCACTGAATAAAGTAAGATTGGATTCCACATGTGATTTAAATGTTGAACAGGAAAGGGCTATTGAAGCTTCCTATATAATAGCAATGTTAATTGCTAAAACCACACACAATTGGACTTGATCAAACCTTGTATTGCCGCAGTGGTAACGTAATGCTTGATACAGCCAATAAAGATTAGCTGATGAAAGTAGCTCTGTCAAATAACACTGCCAAAAGAAGAATTAATGATATGGCACAAAATATTAAAGAGCAGTTATTAGAAAAAATTAAGAATTCACCTTTCATTGCTCTTCAATATGATGAAACTACAGACGTTTCTTATTCAAGCCAACTTTTATTTTATTCCAGATTTATTGCAGAAAATGAATTTTGTATCTAAAATTTTACGGATTTTAATAAGTTTTTTCCTTCTCCTGTCAAGTAACAAAAAATCGAGTTAGGGCCTTTTTATATTAAGCCATCGATATATTTTAATTTTTCTTAAGTATTCCTGAAATGGGATAAATCCATTTCTTTTGAAATGTTTTGTTCCTTTTTGAATAAGTGCCTTTTTGAACTTTAAAAGTTTCTGTTATTTTTATTTATTTTTGAATTATAAATCTTTTTTATTTATTAATTTAAACAGATTGTTTTTTTACAAAACATTTTTTTAAATTTTTTTTATTTAGTTTTTAACGTTTTTTTAATAATAAACATATCTTTTTTAATTATTGAATTTTTGACCGACAACATAGGCTACAACAAATTATTCAGGTGAACATTGAGCATGCACCCTTTCTATATGAGCCCAACATTCAATAAAGTTCGCACACATCGGTTCAATTCGGACAGATGTCTGTCGTTTGTGAGCATTGCAATGCAGTTAAATTTGAGAAAGAACCGCCTGGATTGTGTTGCGTAGGCGAAGAGGTGAAATTGCACGCTGCTTTACGGTGAATATCCTAATTCAAATTAAAGTTGGATCTGTCATCCTTATGCCCCGAAACTATGCAATGGAACCCGACTGATTGTGACGAAATTAATGAGTAATATGATAGTGGCAAGGATTTTGAAAGGGCGGTTCAAGCGAGATGCTTAATTCCGCGAATTACCTAGACTTCAACCGATTTGACGTTCCCGTTCAAAGGTGCTCAGTTCCCAGTGAAACTTGCATTTACGATGACAATAAACGAGTCACAAGGACAGTCCCTGGAAGTGTGCGGCATAAATCTGAAAATGTCATGCTTTTCACACGGCCAGCCATATGTTGCGTGTTCCCGAGTTGGGAAACCATCCTCACTATTCATTTACGCTCCGGAGCAGAAAACAAATAATGTTATATATCGTGCAGCATTAAATTGATTACAATCACTGTTTTTTTTTTTTTTTTTTATTAATACTTGATTTTATTCTATTTTCGCCAAATGTTGGACGGGACGAAGACCGTAGGGTCAGCTACTTATAAGATATTGAATTCAACTGAATTCGAAAAGTGTTGTATTCAAATTATATTATTGCGTCATCTGTTAACGGTCAATAATTTTGATTAAAAAAAATTTCGAAATTATTTCAATAAAAAAACCTCTTTCGGACAAAGCGACGTTTGCCGGGTCAGCTAGTTAATACTATAAAAGTCAATAAAAAAAATTATTATTAATAGTTATAAAGGTCATTGTTCTGTGCTTTAGAATGAGGTTACTAAATGTTTTTATACTACGTTGTTATTTTATTAAATTTTCTCTTAAAAATTGTGGATACAAAGTGATTGATTGGGCAATATCTGCATCTGTAAAGTTTTGCCTTTTATCGTCGTTTTTTAGTTTTTTTATTTGGCCTTTAGTAAACAGACGACTCAATGCATTCCCAAGATTTGTGTTAGTAGAACTTAAGCTCCGAACTTGACGATACAAATTTTTCATTGTGATCGCAGATTGACTTTGTAACATTTTCAGCATACTATTCTCGTGGCGCAAAGCATCTCTGAAAACGATTTGGAAGAAATATTTGTGCACTTTTGAAAAACATACATACAATTTCATTTCCAAACTTTTTGTGTACAGTTGTAGGCTATCTTCCAGAATGTCAGTCATCATTGGAGTGTTTTTCTCATCGGATGTAAGTGTTTCAAATTGATTTGGAATTCCAACTTCATTTGGAATTTGAACTTCATTTGTAATTTCAACTTCATTTGGAATTTCAATTTGATTTTTAAATTTATTTAAAATTTCAATTTCATTTGCAATAGACCTCGCCTCTATGGTCGGAACTGCTCCCGGCTTCAATTTTCGTGTACGCTGATTGGTAAATACTTTTCATAATTATTAATTAATGAACTGTTAAAATTACATTTGTGATAACTTACCCATTTCAAATTTCATATTTCTTTCAAAATCCTCCTTTTTGAAATGTAAGGCACAAATTCTTTCTTTTCCAACATCTACGGAAATACATCGATTGCAAAACAATACACAAAGCTTCCTTTGAGCTGTATCTTTCGGGAACTTTAAAAGGGATACAGATATAATAAAAAACACATTTTTTTCCTTGTTTTTTTATGACTATTTTGCTTGCATTTGCCCACTGCTCACCGCATGTTTACGTTTTTTCTGCTTTTTTGTTTTTTAGTTTTTCTTTATGCTGCAACTTATTAACACACTTTACTGAATGTTTTAATTAATTTTAATTATTTTAATATTGTTTTAAATAAAATATAAAGCGAAATATGTAATTTATAACAAGAACTGATTTAATATTTTTTTTAGAACTGTCAAAGTGATTTAAATTGCAGGGTTGCCAACTATCACGTAAAACATAAATTTTTCGCAACATTTTTTAATTTTCACATATGAAACAGACTTGGTAATCCTTGCGGCAGACACGTTACGTCATATAACGGGAAAACATTCGGATGGCGTAATCTTTATTATATCATTCTTGAGTGTATACCACTGTTGCATGTGACGTATTAGTGATGTTATTTTCAGCATTTCAATTTAGTACAATAATACGCCACCCCGGTCGGTATGTCAGAAAGAAATACTCGTACAGCAACACTCGCATAATGAGGCTTAATTATAGTGTGGATTAACTATATTACATTAAAAAATTTCGTTATCAAGATCATATTTATGGAATTTATTAAAATTTATTATTCATATGAAGAAAAATTAAAAACATGCTACTTCTCGAAAATAGAATAGAAAATAATTTAACGAAAAAAATTTTATATACATATTTAACTAAATAATTAAAATGGGTTTATAAGTACTTATTTGATTTCGATTTATATTATAAATTATTTGTTTGAAGTCTGAAAGGCACTACAGAAAATTGCACAAATCTGGAAATAAATTTAAAAATGTTCTTTATGAATAATTTTATTTATTTTTTCATGTATATGTACATATTTGTATTTTTATATGTATATATTTCATTATTTAATAGATTGAGATAATAGTACATAAACTTTAAATCAACTCAAATAACACTGTGGAACAAATTCATGTTAGCAAAAGTTAGGTCGATTCTGAGAGTGAAGGGTGAAAATAGAGGATAAATTAAAAGACCCGTATCGCGGCGTTTGTTTATGTTAGTTCGAATTTTTTTTATTGACCTTCGAACTTTGCAGTCAAATGCTAGAGACCTGTGCAACAATTAAAAATTTAAAAAAAAATTGATTTAGAAAATTTTTGTGGTGCTTATGAAGCAAAATGTTGGAAAAATTATTTTTTTTCATGCTTTTTGAAAATATTTTCCACAAAACTAAGTCTTTTTTGCTTTCTGTTTGATCTATAATATGCTTCTCAGTTTCTTCAATAAATTTCATTTGAAAAGAAAACAATCATAATGCAAAACTTGCGTTTTCCAGCTTAATATTAATTTACTTCTCATTTTTTATGTATCAATTTTGTTCATTGTTGGTTTTGAAGAAACATTGAAAAATAAATTAAAAAATATGGAAAAAATATATTTTTGAAATGTTAGTTATGAAAAGTTTTAAGTAAAAAATTAAATAAATTAAATTAATGATTTGGCCAGTTGCCGTTTAGCAGGGGCTGTGGATCAACATCACTGCTCTCTCTAATATCATGGTCGTCGTCATCATCATCAGAAAGGTCGATAATTTCGTCCAACAGGTATTCTGGAATTTCATCTTTGTCTTCCCCTTCTTCCTCTTATTCCTCGTCTTCCTCTTCTTCAAAGGTGTTTTTATACCTTCAAAAAATTTCAGCGAGTATTGCATCTGGAGATTTCTTTCCTCTGTACCTGAAACGAAAACAGTTTTCAATCGTTAACATGTTTAAATTGTGTACTCTCACAAATTTATTAGAAAAATCTAGGAATTCAAAATATGCACACCCTATAGTTACCTTATTTCAAATGGAAGCGCAGTTTGGTGATAACTTTCGCCTCACTCATCAGATTCAGTTGGCAACTGTTGAGCGAGTTGATCACGACGCTGATGCAAGAGATGAATTTTGTACGACATATTAACCCCGATTTCATCGAAAGCTGCCAACATGTTTGCAACAGATTGCCTGTAGTTGTATTTGCGTTCTTTACCCAAAAGTCCTTTAATGACTGCTTTCAATGCGAGCCATGCATTTAATTCTCGGTCTGTCAGAACTTGGTCAAAATCTTGACGACTAATTAGTTTCCGTATGTCCGGACCATTAACAACCCCTTCCTGAATTTTGGCGTTACTTAGTCTTGGGAAAATGTCTTTTAATCGATTGAATACTACTGGTCTTTTTGTAACAACGCAAATGCCTCCTGCTTTTACATTGTTCATAAAACACCACATCATCTTAATCATCAATAGCCAAACCATCATTAAACATGTACAACCAACCACACATTAATAACAGCAGCCTACTGTCTACAGCCATACACATTCGATCACACATCTTAAACATCAATAGCATACACAATCAACCAAACCATTAGTAAAAGGGTCCACGATGTATTTATAGAATTGTAATGTAATGAAGGCAACGTTGAGCTGAGTGAAGAAAAAGATCGTTTCGATACGAAACATTGTGGGGACACATTGCTGAAAAGCGAACTATCCTTTTTAGACGATCGGTACCGGTTGTCAATAAATATTACTCCAGCGGCTTAACGGCTGTCTGGTCCCGATTACTCCAGCGGCTTAACGGCTGTCTGCTCCCGATTACTCCAGCGGTTTAACGGCTGTCTGCTCCCGATTACTCCAGCGGCTTAACAGCTGTCTGCTCCCGATTACTCCAGCGGCTTAACGGCTGTCTGCTCCCGATTACTACAGCGGCCTAACGGCTATCTGCTCCCGAATATCACCGGCACGATCACCACCACTCATCGAACCGCCCGAAGTGACCACTATCAGTTGCCGAGTGACCACTACTACCGACACGGTCGCTATCACTCACCGAGCCATCAGCATTGCCGAAGTGGTCGCTATCATTTGCCGAAGTGGTCGCTATCATTTGCCGAGTGGCTAACACTAGCGACACGATCGCCATCATTTGCCGAGTGACCGACATCGCTCACCGAGCCATCAGTACTGCCGAAGTGGTCGCTATCATCTGCCGAGTGGCCAATATTGCCGACACGACCGTCATCGTTCACCGAGCCATCAGTAGTTCCGAAGTGGTCACTATCATCTGCCGAGTGGCCAATATTGCCGACACGACCGTCAACGCTCACCGAGCCATCAGTACTGCCGAAGTGGTCGCTATCATCTGCCGAGTGGCCAATATTGCCGACACGACCGTCATCGTTCACCGAGCCAGCAGTATTGTCGAAGCGATCGCCATCATCTACCGGGCCGACCATACAACCGACCACTAATATTCACCGAGCTACCACTACTGCCGTCATCATCTACTCTGCCAGCAACTCTGCCAACATATATCATCAACGATTACTGTCATTCGTATTGTATCATATATATATTTTAAATAAAGTTATTTTGTAACCCGAAGAGGGACACGAATTAGCGCATTTCCTTGCATAAGGTTTGAGGGTCCTTAAGCTGACCCTGGAAATGAGTGATTTACCCCAGCCGTTGAATAAAACCCCGTTACATTTTTGCAATACATTTCAAAAAATTTTTAGCAATGCCAAGTTTAAAGTGGAGCAACGGCAACAAAATTTTCATTTCAGGAACAAGACTTTCGTGTAGCCTTTGTCTTGTCTTTAGGCCATTTCCGGTCAATGCGACTGTTCCAGTTATGCTGTTTGTACTGGTTTCTTCCTTTACTACCTTCTCCGTATCGTGAATCCGAATCGCACAAAACACACGGATTTTTTGGACGGCCAGATGCTGTTAGTCTGGAATGTGTTTCAAATTATCGAAATTTTTACAAGTGTCAGTGCTATACGCAATCGGAATAGAAGGCATTCTTTTTTGCTTGTGCAAAAGCACAACTTTTAAGCTGATTAGTGAACTATCGATGAATAAGCGCCAATCATCTTTTTTATAGGTTAACCCTATCGTCTCCATTAACTTTTCAATATCGTTACAATAAGCGAAATTTTTTGCATCATTCACATTAAAGAACTTTTCTAACTCTTTTTGGCGTTTTCGATATGCTGTTACTTTGGTACCTTTTGCCAGCAAATTATTTCCTTTCAAAAATGAAGTCAGTAGTTCAGATGTTTTCTGAGTCAAACACAAATTTGCAACAATTCCATTCAAATTGGTATTGTGTGACTAGGATTGGGTCCTTTGATGTTTCATAGGATGTACCTTCACCAGGGTCGTATTCTGAGAAGAAATCCATGTATGTAGTAGCGGCGGTTGTAGTACTGATATCTGTTTGAAGATCAATACTTCGGTATGTTGGTACTGGAACGAATTCTGAGTGCGGTAATGGTAATTGGACACTTGGCACTGCTACATAAGTTTTATTCTTTGCTTTCCTTCTATTCAAAGTTTTATGGTAGTTGATACATCCATAGCAATTTTCTATTTGATGCGGGCTGTTGTCTAACCACATCATTGGTATACCAAAATGCATATCCTTCTTCTTTTCACTTTTCCATTGCATAAGAGTTGAATAGCAATTAAAGCAAACTTTTTTAGGGGCATAGTTAACGTCAGTGATAAACTCTTGCGAGAAATATTGTTTATAGGCTTCCAAAAAAAAAATCACTCGCATTGCCACATTTTTCATCGCTTGCTATGAAACGTCCACAAACATTACAAAAATGGTCCATTTTACATTTTGGTTCCGACATTTTTAATGCAATATATATTATACAATGTTTTTTTGTTATTTTTATGAAACCGACGCACTTAACTTAAATCACTCACAAAATGAAATAAGTTCCAAAAAAATTAATAGCGAATTTTATCACGACCGAGCGAAAATTAAAAGACATCAGCTTCGGCTGAGTTTCGAGTCATAACTGAATCTTCATTTTTGAAATTCGCTTGTACGAAATAAAAAAAAATCGCTACCTGTGCGGCGGTTGAAAACAAAAAATTCTTTTACTAATTCCTAATTCTTGGAACTTCCCTTTTTAATTACTTCTACCTAAATCGCTATTTATTTAATGGTTTTGGGATTTTTAACGCAAATTATCGACTAAGAGCATTTTCTTTTGAAATGAAATTTATTGGAGAAACTGAGAAGCATATTATAGATCAAACGGAAAGCAAAAAAGACTTAGTTTTGTGGAAAATATTTTCAAAAAGCATGAAAAAAAATAATTTTTCCAACATTTTGCTTCATAAGCACCACAAAAATTTTCTAAATCAATTTTTTTAAAAATTTTAATTGTTGCACAGGTCTCTAGCATAAATTCGGCTTTTACAGATTGAAAAATATCAATTAGTCGACGAGTTATAGCCAAAAACCCATATAAGCAATATGCTGAAAATCCGCATTTGACTGCAAAGTTCGAAGGTCGATTAAAAAAAAGAAATTCGAACTAACATAAACAAACGCCGCGATACGGGTCTTCTAATATAGCCTCTATTTTCACCCCTCACTCTCAGAATCGACCTATCTTTTGCTAACCTGAATTTGTTCCACAGTGTAATTATACTTAAGTTCAAAAATAAACTTATTTTAGATTCTGCAGAAATAAAATTTTAAACAACAAAAATCACTAAATTTTTAATAACATGTGTGAGATCCACGATTGATTTATAAGACTTTTCACATTTTCACTATTTTTGGTATAATGTAGCCCATTTTACATTTGTCTTATTATTATTATTATTTGTCTTATTATTTATTTCTTATTTTAGTTTATTATTCGAATACATCATTTGAATTTAACGGACGTGTTTGTTAAATGCGACTCTGTATTATATGTTAATTACATTTTTATACAACTGTGTAAATACTCCTTTTATACGCGTCTGTGTATATGTGATCACATTCGTAGAGTATAAAAGGTGCATCACTGCCCATTATCATTCAATTGAACATCATTTTCTAGCCTTTTTTTTAAAGTACCGGACGTGAGTTTTCTTTAAGATTAAAGTAAATCAATAAAGTACCTAGTATTTTTTTTAAGTGAAACGCAAACTTATGAAACCTATACAATCTTCAAAATAAGATTGTCACATTGGCGCCCAACTTAGTGGCTACGGAAATACCTAAAGAAGAGTCCAAAACCGAATAAATAAACGCAGTACCTTCAGAAATTACCAAAGAAGAGTCCACAGAAATTATTAAAGAGAGCAGTAAAGACGAAAACATGGCAACATTTTCTCCTGAACAATTTCAGCAAATATAAGCAGCTATGGGTGGTTCCAGCAGAGGTGGGTTAGTTACTCAATGTACAGCGCGGTATAATGTGCAAAGAGATCCTGCTGTTGTGGAAGAATTTTTAGTTGCCATAAGCGTTTTTAAAGATATAGAAAAAATTTCAGATGCCGATGCTTTGCGTGGTATGCCTTTACTCTTGGAGGACTATGCTGCTACGTTGTGGATTGCTGTGAAAGAGATGGTGACTACTTTTGAGGATGCTAGAAATGTCATAAGAGCTACGTTTTCTCCCTCAATACTTGATTGGCGAATTTTTGCAAATATTTGTGACGTGAAATAACAAAAGAATGAGCCAGCAGATAGCTTCTTATGTAAAAAGAGGCTTTTGTTTTCACAATTAATAGTTCCTGTAAGTGCAGAAGTGCAATTAAATATGATTTATAGTCTTCTAAATATCAATATCCGTGAACGGAAGCAGGGAGGCGGAAGTTTTTTTTTACGGAAACACGTCCTTCAACATCTTTTGATGTGAAAATTAAAGACGAAGCTACAAATACCACACGCTGTTGTTTTTGTCGTGTTAAAGGCCAGACAATTGAGAACTGCTTCAAGAAAAAGAAACGTAATAAACAACAACGCGATAATGTGCCTTCAAATCAGGAATGCCAAGTAAATCACCCACCAACAACTTTATTAAAAAAATCAACATTCTCGTGTTATAGATGTGGTGCACCTGGGGTATACCGAGCAAATTGCGCAACTGGCAGCAATCATTCAAAGGAGAGCCCGTTTGGCATTTAATTCTATTTAAGAAAATTTTAACAAAAAATGGTTGCGTGTTTGAAGACGTACGTGCTGATATCTCGTTGGCCTACGGATCTATGATTACCGGCAAAGTTATGAGCATTATTTGTAATGTCGTTATTGGAAACCGAGTTCAGAGGATAAGACTCATATATCTCCTAAACGCTATTAGGAATCGTACATTATTAGGCGCAGACTTTTTGGAACAAGCAGGAATTGTATTAAATATGGCACAGATATGTTGGTATTTTGAATCGGTGTTTTTACTATGGACGTTATTAGTAAAGAAAACTCTGCTAGCTCTAGTGTTTCTAACTTTATTAAGTTTATTGAGGATAAACCGGTGATATCACCGATACCACAAACACCAAAATTTGAAAGAAATTCACTGCAACAGTCACAAGCACAAGTAACTGCTTTACAAAATATGAGATTTGTTAAACCAATGACACCACTTAAACATGAAAATGAATATTCACCACACTCTATTCAGGCTATATTTCAAAATGCTTTGCAATTTGGGCAACGAACGCCTGGAGAATCTGCCAAATTTTTTGGAAAACCTATAAAAACAAGAAAAACGGAACAAACTGACTATCGTGCTGAAATTTGTATGCCGTTATACTCTTGGGATATCCAAATTTTAAAAGAATTTGATGGTATTGGTCTTACAAAATTACAGCGAATTGAATTGGATAAGTTGTTAATTTCCAATAACGATGTTTTCAAAGAGCCTACTAGTGCTACACCTTTTGCTATACATTGCATTCACACTAAAGAACATGATCCAATTGCAATTCCTCCATATCGTCTTTCACCAACTAGGAAGATTGCACTTAAAGACGAAATCTTGAAAATGTTAAACTTAGGAGTAGTTGTCGAATGTTAATCAGCATGGGCTGCTCCTGTGTTCATAATACCTCAGAAAACTGGTGGAATTCGGGTATGTATAGATTATCGCGAATTAAATGCCATCATCGAGCCAGATCGTTATCCATTGCCAAGAGTTGACGATATCCTACACGAGGCTAAAGCTACTAGCTAGATGTCCACACTTGATCTTCAATGTGTTTATTGGCAAATTGGAGTTCATCTCGATAGTCAGGAAAAAACTGCATTTGCTACTCCACTTGGCATATACAAATTTACTAGGATGCCTTTCGGTTTACAGAATGCCTTAGCCACTTTTTAGCGATTAGTTGATCATTTGAAAGCTTCTCTTATAGATACTACACTTCTGGCATACTTAGATGACATTATGTCATGTTCATCCAGCTTTGAAAATCATTTATAAGATTTAAAATTAATTTTCGAGAATTTGGTCTTAAGGTTAACTTGGAGAAATATAATTTCGCGTGCGATGAAGTAAAATATCTGGTCCATGTACTAACTTTAAAAGGAAAAATGACTCATCCGGAAAAGGTAATAGCTTTACGTCAACGCAAAGAACCGAAAAATGTAGAGGAAATGCTCTCATATCTGCAAGCCTGCTCATGCTACCGTCGAATTATACCATCCTTTGCTTATATTTCAAAGCCATTATCAACACTGCTGAAGAAGAAGAATGCTCTATGGCGTTGGGCTGCAGAAAAATAACAAGCTTTTGATCATCTTCAGATACTTCTAACATCTGCACCTATATTAAGGCAAGCTGTTGATAATAAACCCTTTGTGTTAAAAACAGATGTTAGCGGTTATGCTCTAGGAGCAGTTTTGCTCCAGGGGGAGGGCCAGGATGAAAATCCTATAGAATTTGCCAGCAGACTCCTGTCTAATGCAGAACGTAACTACTCTACAATAGAGCGTGGAGCACTTGCCATTGTATGGACTGTCCAAAAATTTCGTGGCTACTTTGAAGGAGGCCCAGTGAAATTGATTACAGATCATCAACCATTAAAATGGCTAACGAATATTAAATCACAAACTGGTGGCCTTGCTCGATGGGCCCTGCTATTACAACCATTTGATACAAACATCGAGTATAAACCTGGGAAAACTAATGCCATTGCTGACACATTATCTAGATCACCTTGTAAAGACGTGCGGGTACGTGTGAAATATGTGCCTTTTCTATTGAAATGCCAAGAAAAAATTCAAGTCAAATAAGAGAAGGTCAACTAAATGATCCTGAAGTTAAGGCGATTATTGAATGTTTTGAAAATAATAGCGAAGACATAGTATATTGGTCTAAAAGAGGATTTGTAATGAACGATGGTATATTATACTGCTACAACAACGAGGATTCGGAGGATGCCCAACTCGTTGTTCCTAAAAATGAAAGAGTAGAAATCCTAAAATACTATCACGATGAAGAAACGGCTGGTCACTATGGTATTGACCGAACTATGCTCAAAATAACATCACGATATTATTGGCCAGGAATACGAAAAATATTGAAAAACACGTCAAGGAATGCCTGGAATGCGAAAGATATAAGGCAACGAATTTAAAGCCAAACTGTTTCAATCAGTCAATGTTTTGAAGTAATTGCGATTGATTTATTTGGTCCATTGCCTATTTCACGAAGAGTGTATCAGTGGATTTTTATTTTTATCGGAGGATATTGCTAGTAGATGGGTTGAACTTTTCCCAATAAAAATCGCCATGGCTGAGGTCTGTGCCAAAACACTAAAATATTAAGTATTTTTACGCTATGTTGTTTCCACGAAAATTATCAGCGATATCGGAGTTCAATTTGTATCTGCTGTTATGCAAAAGTTAGCGTTTTGTTTAAATATACAGCATATACTAAAAACAGTGTATCACCCAGAGGCAAATCCAATAGAACGCAAGAATCGTGACATGATAGCACAATTAGCTATATTAGTGGAAAATGATCATAATAAATGGGATGAAAAGCTACCAAGCATTCGGTTTGTATACAGCTGCATATCTAACGTTTGGTCGAGAACTACGAACTCTAGATGATGTTCAACATGATATCAAAACCATTATTCAGTCAGAAAATTTTGTGGCTGAAATCGCACCATATCTGCAAACTATGGTCATGTCTTTAAAAATGTTAAGCAAAATGTAGATAAACAACAAGATCATAACAAACACAACAGTAGTGATCATCGACGAAATCAACCCCATTAGAAATTGGTTCGAAAGTATTAGTAACTACTCAAGTTTTAAGCAACACTAGCAAGGGCGTAACATCTAAGTTTGTTCTAAAGCGAGATGGTCCTTACGTAATTATAGAACGAAAGGGGACAACCTCATATGTTATAGCCCATGACATGATATGTCCCATTGGGGACATATCATGCATCAGCCTTAACACCTGTGGTAGGTTCATCAGATAATTCAATACAGCCAATGAGGATGCTACGACGAAGCGGTCGCCCTCGGAAATTAAGCATGTGCTGCTACCTCATCGGGACAGTATCTGCATCAGAGGGGGAGACTGAAGCAGCCTTTTATTTTATTATTTGTCTTATTATTTATTTCTTATTTTAGTTTATCATTTGAATATATCATTTGTATTTAACGGACGTATTTGTTAAATGCGACTCTGGATGATATCATAAATACTCCTTTTATACGCGTCTGTGTATATGTGATCATATTCGTAAGAGTATAAAAGGAGCATCACTGCCCATTATCATGCAATTGAACATCATTGTCTAGGCTTTTTTGTTAAGTACCGGACGTGAGTTTTCTTTAAGATTAAAGTAAATCAATAAAGTACCTAGTATTTTTTTAAGTGAAACGCAAATTGTTATTTACTTAAGACAATACATGAACCTTTACAATCTTCAAAATAAAATTGTCACAATACGATTTTGTGTTAATCCTCAAGCATTATTAATACCGACATCTTGTTCAAAAAAGTTTTATATATTTTTAACTAGTTATATTTATTTCTAGATACGATACATATAGGAGTTCTTTCAACAACAACAATAACAACCCCTACCACTATCAAACCACTACAATTCCAACATATTTTTTTTTTATCCATCGCCATGTTACAGCTAATCTGGCATACTCATACTCCTTGGATTTTGGAAAGCATTTCCAATATTCGGAGTTTCTATCCTTTTGTAAAATTTCCAATATACTTGTGTTGGATTTAATACTTTAAATTATAAATAATTTATGAGAAACGCATTACTTCTATTCAATCAAGTTGTATTTTGCCTCGTCGTCTTACTTTTACCTCTATAACTAAAAACATCATTTTGCTCGTTTAAGATTATTTCGTTATCACTCGGTATATATATTTCGTGGAGGAATGAAGAATATGGTCTGAAAGTTTTTATTTTAAATATATTGTAATAGAGTAGTCTTGGTCCCTATGTACATTTGACTTGTAATTTTATAGCAAATTTTATTTTATACCCAAAGTGATGAAAATTATGAGTAATAGAGAAAATTACACATATTTAGTTAAAAGAAAATAGGTTTATTTAATACCACAGAAGAGTTCATATTCGTTGTTTAATTATTTCACCTGAAAAAAATAAAATAATCCTTTCATCATTTATAAATTCTTTATATAAATAACAGTCAGTAAGGTCGGTAAATCCATTTTTTTTCGAATTTGTCAGCAATAAATATCTA
Organism: Cordilura impudica; assembly: GCA_963682025.1. Classification (NCBI taxonomy): domain Eukaryota; kingdom Metazoa; phylum Arthropoda; class Insecta; order Diptera; family Scathophagidae; genus Cordilura; species Cordilura impudica. Next base: position 153,036,436 of record OY821519.1, on the reverse strand, counting down.
AATTCATCACTCATTTTGAAATTTTCTGAAATTTTTTTGACCATAAAATTTGTATTTTGTTAAAGCATTCACAAATTTTATGCTCGGTTTTTACTTAAGTTAAAAATTCTTTGTAGCAAGTGTAAACTTATAAAAAGGGAGTTTATCTATATGAAAAGAAAATAATCTTAACTATATTTACAAAAAAATAAAAAAAAATATATTAATGAAATGTAACAAAAACCCTTACTCTATTAAAACACTTGCATTTTTAACAAAATTTTACACCAATGATCGATCTCTATTGAGTGGTACAGAAATATTAAGTTAAACTTTATTTTTCGACTTTCACCAAAATAAAATATTGTTTGAAATAAATTTCGGTAATTGGTATTGCTGTATATTACCAAATAATTAACATAATACAGCATTCAATTGCTCTATTTTCTAGTTGTTACATGCACCATATTTTTGCTTATTACGTATGAATTATATACATATATACTTATATATTTTAATTAAAAAGTTATAATCATGTTTTTATTTTCAGAAACAATACGAGTACAATATAAGAATGTGCCGTTGTAAATACTTTGTCTTTAGATCGTAAACAATAATAAACAAACACAAAAGGAGAGGAACAGGGAATAATGTGAAAGATAATAATTAAACAAACGAATGCTCTAACTAACATTAGTTTTAGTTTAAGCCTATTAGTTGCTTCTTAGTTTTATTAAAGTTCTTGGCAACCAAAACAAACAAATAGTTGGCGTGTGGTGGAGCTGTTGTGGCATTTAACATGAACAACGATGAGGAGGAACGTGTCTGTTTGCGGTAAGTATTATAAAGTCATTGTCAGCTTATTATGCAAATAGTTACAACTGTAATTGTACGTTCACGCAAAATGTTCTCAAAAACCTGTGTTATTGTAATTTTAATATATCATTCATGTATAATCATCATATATATACACTTTTGAAAAAATAGAAGATTTATCAAGAAAAAGAATTAAATTTAAATGTCTTAAACGACATTATAAACATAGTGTTTTCTTAAATACAACTACAATTTTTTAGTGTTCGAAAAAAGCAAAAACTATCCAAGTAAGATCGTTATTTGTATTTAAATACTTTGTGCTACATATTTTTATATTTTAGTGGCTTCCTCTTGTTCAAATTTCAGTTAATGAAATCGTGATTTATTAAATGAAAGTTACTATACTATTAATATTAAAAAAAATTTATATTTTCCTTTATATAGGAAAATTTAAATGCACTGTTGTTTTAAATATTTCCTAAGTTAAGATTCTAACATGATCACTGGTATTGTCAAATTGGTTTTTTGCATATAATTAAAAACATGCTTTATTTAAAAACGAATCTTAACTTAATCTCAACTTTGCTTTAATTTCTAGAAGCTATCTTACTTGTCTTGTAGTCTGATGTTTAGTTTTATAGAATTTTTTCAGTGTGTGGATGTGAAAAATTTTATTTCGTTTTACATTATTACAATGCACCTTTTTTTCAATTTTAAAAATAAAATCTGTTTTCAAATTGCTTTTTCCATTATAAGTTCTAACTTTCAATAAATCTTTTCCTAATTTCAACTAAAAATTCTGAATTTCAGTTCTCATTTTCAATATATCAACACCATATTCTTATTTCTAATTCAAATTTTATGAATTTCCCATTTAATTATAATTTTCGATTGATCTTTTATACCCCCCACATAACTGTGCAGAGGGTATAAGTTTGTATTTCATTTATTTAAAATAATAAAAAAACAAGTAAGAGCATTAAATTCGGATATGCCGAAGCTTTGATACCCCCACCTGTGTATTAAGAACAATATTATAACCAGTGTTGGGTGCGGTAACCATTTGCCTATATTTAGCCTTTAAATTATAACACAATTTTAATTTATTGTTAATTGCTTTTCCTTCTCGATTATTATTAATTATATTTCCTTATTTATTGTTTTTTTTTTTATAAAACCAATAACAGTTTTTTTTTATATATGAAAAATTGCATTACTTTTATATTATTAGAGTAGAAAATCTGTTAAAATCCATTCATAAGAGGCCTAAGAACTAGTATATTTATGCCGTTTGTAGACCGCATTTAAGCTACCAACTTGAAAAGCCGGAGAACTATGCTAAATGTTTCATTTCTTCTTAATATAATTAATGGTGATGTTTGTTCTGGTTTCCTGATTAACAATATATCATTCAACATTCCTCAGCGACCAACACGTTACTTCTCATCTTTATCTGTACAATTCTATAGAGCTATATATGCCCATGCAGACCCTCTAAGGAGAAAATGTATTCAATTTAATGAACTTTATAGATTTATTGATTTCACATTAAATACTAATGTAATTAAAAGTAAAATAACATATTTTATAAATTCATGAATAGATGTTGCTAAAATTAATTTTAATTAGTCTTTGTAAATAGTCTTTAAGGATAAATTCCATTAACCAATATCTATAATATTAATAGGCAAGGCGATTTCTCGTGAACGATGTAAGTTGCACAGTTTTACTCCGATGACAAAAAATTTATAATTTGAAAGGTATTTCTTTTTAGCAGATATACAGATTTTGTGTTTGTGTGTCTACTAAATATGTTAATGTGTTTGTGTTAATGTGTTGAATTTGTTTTCTTCATTTAAAATGAGTTGAATTGTGAAGCATACCTTTAGGGTCTTTATTAAATGAAAAAATAAAATTTCCTAGAATTTGCACTCGAATTTCGAGTTCTGGAATCTGCTAGTACAAATAAATAAATAGATAAATAAATAAATAAATAAATAAAATTTTCAGTACAAATGTGAGCATCGATCTCTTTTAGGTTGGCAACTCTGGTTTTTTAGCAAAATAATATTCCTAAATCACAAACGTTTCGCCATACTCACCTAAAAGTTCACTCATATTCGCCAAGTTACCAAATTCACAAACCTAAATCACTAACAAAAGTTTAGCTACATTTACCTGAATATTCAAGCAAAACTCACAATCTAAATCACCAAAGTTTAGTCATATTCACCTGAAAGTTTTATTTTCAAAAAGCCTTACTTAGTGTTGAAAACCTAAGCCTTTTTCGTTTAGCTACATTATGTATTGTATAACAATAGCACTCTAATAATCTTTATTTATAATTTGTTTCCTTATCCGATTGAACTAAAAATTTATACGTTTATATTTTTTTGTTGCTATAAAGTTTGGAATGCTGAACATTTCAATATAAGATAGATAGGTGTCTTTCAGTTAGTTCCTATAGGTCCTTTGGATGAAATAAAAAACAACAGATGAATAATAATAATTAGCACAATTCTAACCAAAAATTCCACATGAAATATTTCACTTCTCCCTTTTCCTCTACTATGAATAAAAATTCCTTCGGAAAAAAATTCGATGGGAAAAAAGCAGTTATTCTCAATGCACTTGATTTTGGTTTTTTCCCTCAAAAAATTTCCCTTGCAAAACAGACGGGAGCTTAACAGACGGGAGCTTACATAAAAATGGAAGAAGTATTTTGATAAAACAAAATTAAAATAAAAAGCCCAACTTCAACTTTCGTTAACATTAATTTGGGAAATAAAACGCAACCCAATGCTGTCCTGGTTTATATGATAGATCGGTGTTGGTGTTGGTATTTGGTCAGAAGAAAAGACACCTTAAAAACAAGTAAGAAAATTATAATCGGTCTAGCCCGACTATACGATACCCTATACCATGGTTTAGGGACCCTATCTCTTCGGTCCAACTAATTGGATATAGCAAATAAGCATAAACCAAATTTGAGTGGCATTTTTATTAATTGATACTGCAGATATGAAAAAGTTCATATCGGATACTATATTTATATGGGGACTAGGTCGAAAAATGGGCCGATCCCGACCATCTTTGGCAAAGTCACTTATACTTTGAAAAAATATATACAAACCAAATTTGAGAAAAATCTGTGCAATATTTTTGTTTTTTAATAGATTTAAGTAAAGATCGGGAAGCAGCTCTATATGGGGCCTATGACTAAGAATTTTCCTATAGGGATTATTTTTGAACACTGATTAATGGATGTAATAAACACATACAAACCCAATTTGACTGAGATCTATATGATAATTTTAAACTTATGGCAATTTATGTCGATTTCATAGGGGTCATTTGTATGGGGACTAGGTCTGAACATGGACCGATTCTCACCAATTTCAATAGTATTCATCCCATGGCCGACGGAAGCTTATACACCAAAATTTTATCAAAATATATTCATATTTGCGACCTGTAGTTTGATTACAAGGTTTACATAGACACAGACGGGCGGATGGACGGACATTGCTATTTCGACCCAAAAAGTGATTCTGAGTCGATCGGTATAATTAAAGATGGGTCCAGGACGAATATTTTTGGTTGTTACAAACAGCAGCACAAAGTCATTATACCCAAACCACATAGTGGTATAGGGTATAATGATTTTTTGCTTATACTGTTCGATTTCATATAACACGGTGTCTCGACTAGCTATAATTCATGGCAATGTTCATGTTCAAGTCTTAGAAACAAAATGAGACAAAACGCGAAGTGGGCAAATTATGTTTAGACATTTCATTCCATAATGTCTTTGAACCGTAAACAACAAAAACGCGTTCTTGTACTCCATGCTTTAAAAGAGTTAAAAAAAAACTAAAACAAGTAAGAAAATTATAGTCGGTCTAGACCGACTATATGATACCCTATACCATGCGTTTAGAAACCCTATCTCTTAGGCCCAACTAACTGGACATAGAAAATAAGCAAAAACCAAATTTGAGTGGGATTTTTATTAATTTTTTTGGCTGCAGATATGAAAAAGTTCATATAGGATGCTATATCCATATGGGGACTAGGTCCAAAAATGGACCGATCGTGATCATATTTGGTAAAGTCTCTTGTATTTTGCAAAAATATATACAAACAAAATTTGAGAAGAATCAGTGCAATATTTTTGTTTTTTTATAGATTTAAATGAAGATCGGGAAGCAGCTCTATGTGGGGCCAAAGGGATCATTTTTGGACTACTCATGGATGGATGTAATGAAGGCATACAAACCCAACTTGAGTAAGATCTATATGAGTTTTTGGATCTTATGGCAATTTATGTCGATTTCATAGGGGTAATTTGTATGGGGGCTAGGTCTGTACATGGACCGATTCTCACCAATTTCAATAGCGTTCATCCCTTGGCCGATAAAAGCTTATGTACCAAATTTCGTCGAAATATATTCATACTTGCGACCTGCAGTTTGATTACAAACTTTACATGGACACACAGACGGACGGACGGACGGACGGACGGACATTGTTAAATCAACTCAGAAAGTGATTCTGATTCGATCGGTATAATTAAAGGTGGGTCTATGTCAAATATTTTTGGTTGTTACAAACAGCAGCACAAAGTCATTATACCCAAACCACATAGTGGTATAGGGTATAAATACAAATCGAAGAAAAAACAAGTAAGAAAATTATAGTCGGTCTAGACCGACTATACGATACCCTATACCATGCGTTTAGAAACCCTATCTCTTAGGCCCAACTAACTGGACATTGAAAATAAGCAAAAACCAAATTTGAGTGGGATTTTTACTAATTTTTTTGGCTGCAGATATGAAAAAGTTCATATCGGATGCTATATCTATAAAGGGAGTAGGTCCAAAAATGGACCGATCCTGATCATGTTTGGTAAAGTCTCTTGTATTTTGCAAAAATATGTACAAACAAAATTTGAGAAGAATCAGTGCAATATTTTTGTTTTTTAATAGATTTAACTGAAGATCGGGAAGCAGCTCTATATGGGGTCAAAGGGATCATTTTTGGACTACTCATTAGTGGATGTAATGAACGCATACAAACCCAATTTGAGTAAGATCTATATGACAATTTGGATCTTATGTCAATTTATGTCGATTTCATATGGGTAATTTGTATGGGGGCTAGGTCTGAACATGGACCGATTCTCACCAATTTCAATACCGTTCATCCCATGGCCGATAAAAGCTTATATACCAAATTTCATCAAAATATATACATATTTGCGACCTGCAGTTTGATTACAAGCTTTACATGGACACACAGACGGACGGACGGACATTGTTAAATTAACTCAGAAAGTGATTCTGATTCGATCGGTATAATTAAAGATGGGTCTAGGTCAAATATTTTTGGTTGTTACAAACAGCAGCACAAAGTCATTATACCCAAACCACTTAGTGGTATAGGGTATAAAAACGAGATTTTGGGTGAATCATTTTTTAAAATGAAATTAATATTTTCGCTGTTATTTAATTTAAGTTGCGCCATTTTAATATACTTAAACGTAAAAATCGAATGAAACTTCAAATTAATGGCTAAGTTTTTGTCAGACATTCTGTCATGGCAAAAAGTTGCTTTTTTTAGTCATGACATGAACATTAGCGGTCTCCACTACCCATTGACTTGAACATTGCCATGAATTATGGCTAGTCGAGACACTATGTAGGGATTAAATTTAACTGAATTCATACTGATTGAATAATTACACGGGATTTGCCAATTTCAAGTATACTATCAAATTCACAATATACTAAGCAGAAAATAGCTTCAGAAATTGGTTCACCAAAACGCCCTTCAATACGAATAGAACCTTGATTTATAAATTTCCACAATGGAAATTATTACTGTGATCTGGAGTTAAATCAAAAGCAAGTAGAAAGTAGCCTTTATCAAAAATATCTTTAGTAATCTGATAACCTTTATAAAAATGATGTATTCGAGTTCATTTAAATAGAGTTTGACAACCACGTGTGCTTATTACACCATCATTGTTATTGTTGCCGCCAATATCCAGATGATAATATAATAATTATGAATTGTATTAATTTTAAAACTATCTAAGCATTTATTATTAATTTGGAAGAAACTTACTTCATTAATCATTTATCTATAATATTAATAGGCTAGGCAATTTCTTGTGACCGATGATTTGTTCTACCAATTTATCCCAATTTTGACCAAACGTATTTGAAAGGTATGTCTTTTTAGACGTCTTGCAGATTTACAGATTTTTAAATTTTTTCCTTTATTTTGAGTAAATAGCATTTAAAGTTGCTATTAACACATACATAAAATTATACAATGCTATGTGTGTGTTTATTAAGTTTGTTAATGTGTTTGTAATAAAAATGAGTTTGTGTTTGTGTTGATTTGTGAATTGCTATAATTGATTAGCATACTTTTAGGGTCTTTATTTGATAAAAAAAATAAAATTTCCTAGAATTTGCACTCGAATATCGAGGGCTGGAATCTACTAGTATATTATTATTTTACAACTCACATAACAATATTGGGATACCTTCCATTAAAATTCTTAAATTGCAAATTCTCAAACAACAATAATACATATTCACAAGCAATATTACATATTCACAATTGTAACTGTTTTGTTTATATATATAATCATCAATTTCTCCTTTTGACATATGTACTAAAATAACTTGTTTCTTAAACATAACGGTCTCTGTTTATGTATCACGTAGACTCTATGTAGCTAACTAGAGATCAATTAGAAAATTAAGAAGTCAGTCGGTAAAAGGCACGTATGCTTACAAAATTGTTTTAAAGCGCTCTCGCTTTTAAAATGAATAAATTAAAATATTTATGCACAAGCAGTGCTGTTAAAAATTTTGTATTGTGCCGCAACATTCTTTAAAACAATTTTTTTCCGAAAAAGTATATATTAATTAATACATTAAGTCAAAAAATTTTAAATCTCCGTGGTTTCGCGTCGGAAAAACTAAATCTATAAATTTGAAGTGTCACTGTTAAACAATTTAAAAAAAAGGTTCTACTTGAACAAAATTTTCTACAAAGAGAAAATAAAATAAAAAAAAATGATTGAAAGTGAAGTTTCAATAAATGAATATACATAATTGTAAAAAATGTAATGCTGTGGACAATGATCGCATGGTACAATGTGACAAATGTGACCAGTTGTTACATTATGATTGTGTCGCGGTAAACAGTGGAGTCGCTGATGTAAGTTGGAGTTGTGAAGGTTGTAATCTCCATAACAACAAAGTAACAGAGGGTAAACCCACATCTCGATTAGGTAATAATTCAGCAATAGCCAGTACTATGGGTCTGCTAAGGCAGCCGCAGGCAGCGTCGTCACCGACAGTTACAGGAGAGGCGCGTCAAATGGCGAGTACTATTGAAGAACTCGCCAAGAGGACTTTACCATCAGTAGCTGTGAGCACAGAAACAAATGCACCCTTTCACACAAAAGCGAGCAACAACATGCAAACGAAACCAACTACGTCCATAGCAGCTACAAGCTTACTTTCATTTCCATTCAATACATATACATATACACAAGCCAACGCCAAAGCAACAGAATGCGACTCGTACCAAGGATCATATAATATGAGGATGTGCAAACTGAATTTGCTTCATGGAAGCCAAATTTAATTTCAGTGTAAACATGTTTTGTTTTTTAATACTTATATTTATATACATTTGATTGTATTCATGTATATAATACAAATATTGAGAGAACGTAAAAATTTGTAGGAAATACGATAAAAAATATTTGTTATATATATATATATAGAATTTAAATTATTTAATGAAAAAACTTTTTTTTTTAATATTTCTTTATTTGTTTTCTTTCTTTTTTAAATAAAAAAATCCCTTTAAATTATTGAAATGTTTTGTTATACGTTTAAATTTAATAAAAACTTTTATGTATTATGTAAAGAACATTTATTATTGTATTAAAGAATTTTTTTTTTTGTGTTGTAATAATTGATTCCTTTTAAAGAATTGATTTTTTTTTATAAGTCTCGATTAACCCTGCATTACTAACCTTAAATCATGTCGCATGGTTACTAACCATATCGACCCTCAATTGTATTATCCATTGAAATCGTCTCAACTTATAAATTGATAAAACGTATACTTCTTTTGGTAGATTTTAGTCTTTTATTGTTAAATTTTAATATACAATGGTGTGTTAAACAATTTATATATTTAAATTGAAATTAAGTTTGTATTCATTACAACATAGCAAAAAAAAGTGAAAAAAAAGTTATCCAGCCGAATTGCGCATAAAATTATGAGTTTTCAAGATATTGACGTCAAATAAAGTGCATTTGAAACCCGAAATATAACAGTAAAATGTTAGAAAGAAAAATTGGTATGGCTAAAGCAAAAATTTTTCAGTTATGTACTGTAAATGTTACCTTTTATTCGGAATTTTCATCGAACATATCGTCATAAATGTCTTCCTCTTGTGCAGAAGCAATGCAATTTGAGCACAATATACAACAGTGCTTCTGGCAAATATATTTTCCACATTTAGAGCACGTGGATTTGGTTTTGCGATCTTGTTTGTAATCACAAATCTGGCAGCGGCTTCTTTTCAATTGTTTCGTAGGCAGCTCTTTTTCCTCCTCCTCCAATGGATTCGCAAATTTTGAGCAGCTTGCTTTCAGATTTTTTGCCAAAGTTAATATTTTATTATGTTTCTGAATATTTGCCTGTACAAGATCCATTGCCAAATCCTTTATAAAAACCGATCGTTTTTTGTACTTTACTGGTGCGTTTTGAGTACAGAGTAAAATAACTCTAGCATTTATAGCTGCCATATTCATAAGTGAATAAAATATTACTAAAGGCCAACGCCGACAGTTTCTGGCTACGCTATAACCAGCACCCAATTGATCTGTAACATCCACTTTCGTATGATTGTAGAAATCTATAATTTCTGGCAAGCACTTAGAACCATCTAATACCTTACCGGTCTTGTGAAACGTTGAGAGGAGAAGAACGCACTTATTATTTTTTTTGTATATAAGAGAGAATTGTAGATTTTTTGGTATAACCAAAGATGTTGAATGCACTTTGTCTGTTGTGCTTTGAACAGCATTGCTATCGTTTTCATCTAGTTCTTGCTCTGTTTCCGAATCATGATTACTAAAAAGTTCATCATCACTATCAGTATTACTACAACAATCATCAGTTATATCTTCGTCATTTGGTACATCAGCTAAAAGTGCGAGCAATCGCTCTTGTTCTCTTTCATAAGAACTCATTTTAAAATTTTGCACTAATGATAATGATAATCTTATATTTTCGACAAATAACCGCGAACTGATAACAAAAATGTACAACGATCGTCTAGTTCAATAAAAATCCGTAAAACAATTGAAAATGAACACAGCAAATTACTACCGTTTATAATATATTTAGTGCTCGTTATAGTTGCATATTGCGACGAAGAATTACGTCTTAATTTCGAGTGCCTCGCATAAAAAAAACAACAAAAAAGGATAGTTTATTAAAAACCAATTCTACTGCACTAATGATAATCTTATATTTTCGACAAATAACCGTAAACCAGTGGTCCTCACAAAGAGAAACACACTTAAAATGAGATTATTACACTGAAATAAGTGATGAGATTTTCTATTTGTGATTTCTTACAAGACCTGTTTTCATTTTAATAACAATTAACGAAATTATTGAATATTTTTGGTTCAAAAAAAAAAAATAATAAATTAAATAAAACACCCCACATATTCATTAAATATTTTGTTTTCAAATGCTGTAAAGAAATACATATGTAAGTATACGAATTATAAACATGCATAAATTTATTTATTAATTTATTAATTTATACTCTTCTCAGTGTATCAAAAGAATTTTTAGAATCGACCCATAATCTTTGTTACATTTTTGCTAACTATGGGTCTAGTCGACCAAGGCTGTTTTTTTTAATAATTTTATATGCATAATATCATAAATATTTCTTATTCTTATTATTTATAAACGTTTAAATATAAACAAATTTAGATTTCACATATATTTTGAGTTAAAATATCGTCTCGTTTTTTTTAATTTAAAAAGTTTGCGTGTCTGGGTCGATTCGACCCAGAGGTTAGTAATGGAGTATTAAATAAAAAATTTTATTGAAAAAAAAAGAAAAAAATATATATATTTTTATAAGACTTTGTTGGGATTCGAACATCGGCGAAAAAGCTCTACGGCCAGCGCTCTACGCACGTAGCTAACGGGTGATTTTTTTGAGGTTAGGATTTTCATGCATTAGTATTTGACAGATCACGTGGGATTTCAGACATGGTGTCAAAGAGAAAGATGCTCAGTATGCTTTGACATTTCATCATGAATAGACTTACTAACGAGCAACGCTTGCAAATCATTGAATTTTATTACCAAAATCAGTGTTCGGTTCGAAATGTGTTTCGCGCTTTACGTCCGATTTATGGTCTACATAATCGACCAAGTGAGCAAACAATTAATGCGATTGTGACCAAGTTTCGCACTCAGTTTACTTTATTGGACATTAAACCAACCACACGAATGCGTACAGTGCGTACAGAAGAGAATATTGCGTCTGTTTCTGAGAGTGTTGCTGAAGACCGTGAAATGTCGATTCGTCGCCGTTCGCAGCAATTGGGTTTGTGTTATTCGACCACATGGAAGATTTTACGCAAAGATCTTGGTGTAAAACCGTATAAAATACAGCTCGTGCAAGAACTGAAGCCGAACGATCTGCCACAACGTCTAATTTTCAGTGAATGGGCCCTAGAAAAGTTGGCAGAAAATCCGCTTTTTTATCGACAAATTTTGTTCAGCGATGAGGCTCATTTCTGGTTGAATGGCTTCGTAAATAAGCAAAATTGCCGTATTTGGAGTGAAGAGCAACCAGAAGCCGTTCAAGAACTGCCCATGCATCCCGAAAAATGCACAGTTTGGTGTGGTTTGTACGCTGGTGGAATCATTGGACCGTATTTTTTCAAAGATGCTGTTGGACGCAACGTTACGGTGAATGGCGATCGCTATCGTTCGATGCTAACAAACTTTTTGTTGCCAAAAATGGAAGAACTGAACTTGGTTGACATGTGGTTTCAACAAGATGGCGCTACATGCCACACAGCTCGCGATTCTATGGCCATTTTGAGGGAAAACTTCGGAGAACAATTCATCTCAAGAAATGGACCGGTAAGTTGGCCACCAAGATCATGCGATTTGACGCCTTTAGACTATTTTTTGTGGGGCTACGTCAAGTCTAAAGTCTACAGAAATAAGCCAGCAACTATTCCAGCTTTGGAAGACAACATTTCCGAAGAAATTCGGGCTATTCCGGCCGAAATGCTCGAAAAAGTTGCCCAAAATTGGACTTTCCGAATGGACCACCTAAGACGCAGCCGCGGTCAACATTTAAATGAAATTATCTTCAAAAAGTAAATGTCATGGACCAATCTAACGTTTCAAATAAAGAACCGATGAGATTTTGCAAATTTTATGCGTTTTTTTTTTAAAAAAAAGTTATCAAGCTCTTAAAAAATCACCCGTTATAACCATTTTTTACAATTCTATCTTATATCTTTGATTCGATATAATGTATCTAAAATGTTATTCACTGAAACCATTTACATTTGAAAATAATTTTTTTTGTATAGGGAGCCAAATTTTGTTGCGTGAAGCCAATTTTATTGGTGATGCCAAATTTTGTGTGTTTGAAGCAAATTTTGGAGTGTGAAGCCAAATAGATAAAAAAAAAGTGACACAAGTGTCTTGATATGCACAAACATAGAATATAGAATTGTATATTTTTATTTATAAAATATTTTATGTAAGAAAAATTATTAAAATATAATGAAATTATATTTTGAAATTTTATTTAAGAAAAATAATTAATATTAATAATAATAATAATAATAGAAAATCCGTTTTAAGGCTGCCTTAAAATAAAAAAAATACATTAGTATAAAATACTTGAAAAAATACTAATTTTTTAATAAATCTTGCTTCGGAAACTATATACATAAATATAATATACATATATTGTATACATTTTCAAAATACATTGTTATCACTTGCCCCAAATTACAACTCCCCGTAGGTCAGTGGTTAGATTGCCTGCCTTAAAGTTGTGTGTTTACTAGTTCAAATCCTATTAGCTCCTAAATAATTTTTATAGAAGTTGAAATTTTCTTAAAGAGGAAGAAAAAATATAAATTGAAAAATTCAAAATCTTAACATTTTTATACAATTTCGGAAAGTGAAGCATGTTTGACAAATTTCATTTAGAAGAAAAATAATATCATATGAAATTTGGCAAATGAACTGAAATTGATAAAATTGTTGAAAAATTAAAATTTTTCAGTTTTATTCATTTAGAAATACAAAAAAAAAGGCTATGCAATACTTGAACACACAACTTTAAGGCAGGCACTCTAACCACTGACCTACGGGGAGTTGTAATTTGGGGCAAGTGATAACAATGTATTTTGAAAATGTATACAATATATGTATATTATATTTATGTATATAGTTTTCGAAGCAAGATTTTTTAAAAAATTAGTATTTTTCAAGTATTTTATACTAATGTATTTTTATTGTTTTAAGGCAGCCTTAAAATGGATTTTCTATTATTATTAATTATTTTTCTTAAATAAAATTTCAAAATAAAATTTCATATTTTAATAATTTTTCTTATATAAAATATTTTATAAATGAAAATTTACAATTCTATATTCTATGCTTGTGCATATCAAGACACTTGTTCCACTTTTTTTTTTATCTATTTGGCTTCACGCTCCAAAATTTGCTTAAAACACACAAAATTTGGCATCACCAATAAAATTGGTTTCACGCAACAAAATTTGGCTTCCTATACAAAAAAAAATTATTTTCAAATGTAAATGGTTTCAGTGAACAACATTTTAGATACATTATATCCAAGCAAAGATATAAGATAGAATTGTAAAAAATGGTTATAGCTGCGTAAGTAGAGCGCTGGCCGTAGAGCTTTTTCGCCGATGTTCGAATCCCAACAAAGTCTTATAAAAATAAATATTTTTTTTAATTCTTTTTTTTTTTTCAATAAAATTTTTTATTTAATCGAGACTTATAAAAAAAGTAAATTCTTTAAAGGGAATCAATTATTACAACACAAAAAAAAAACAATTCTTTAATACAATAATAAATGTTCTTTACATAACACATAAAAGTTTTTATTAAATTTAAACGTATAACAAAACATTTCAATAATTTAAAGGGATTTTTTTATTTAAAAAAAGAAAGAAAACAAATAAAGAAATATTAAAAAAAAAGTTTTTTCATTAAATAATAAAAATTCTATATATATATATAACAAATATTTTTTATCGTATTTTCTACAAATTTTTACGTTCTCTCAATATTTGTATTATATACATGAATACAATCAAATGTATATAAATATAAGTATTAAAAAAAAAACATGTTTACACTGAAATTAAATTTGGCTTCCATGAAGCAAATTCAGTTTGCACATCCTCATATTATATGATCCTTGGTCATACACGTTCGGCACTTGATATCGCTGTTACAATTAACAAGCATGTCTGATACTATGCCCCTCTTAGACAAATCTCTCAAGCTCCTGTAGTTTAGATGACCAAACCTGTTGTGCCAAATCACGTCATTAATATCGTTGATAGCAAATGCTGTCTCATTATTTTTCTGCACAACAAACAAATTATTCTCCCTGTTGGCCTGTAAAACAATTGCACCATCAGATCTGCTAACAATTGCCTGGTTAGCTTCAAACTTTATCGTCAAGCCTCTGTCAACTATTTTACTAACAGAGATGAAATTACCCTGTAACTCAGGAGAATGCAGTACATTTTGGAATGTCAAATCAAAATTTCTAAATTGAAAGAATACATCACCTTTTCCAGTGGCTGTAATATATTTGTTGCCTGCTAACATAATCTGCTCATTATGATCTTCAAACCGCACAAACATATTTTTGTCGTTACACATATGACTGGTTGCACCGCTGTCCACATACCATGCGCTCTGCTTTGCTCTTGGTTCGGTCGCTGCCAGCATCGTCAATGCTTGTTGTTGCGGTTTTTTCTTTTTGTCACATTGTCTGGCAAAATGCCCTTCTACATTACAGTTGAAACATTTTCCCTTAAATGGTTTCCTGTTCTTATTATTTTGTTTTCTCTGCTTCTGGGTGCAACGAACGTTGAAAGCTTGTTGACTGCATGCTTCTTCTTCCTCTGTTTTTTCTTTACGACGTTCAGCTTCTTCTAGAAGTTTCTGTTTAAGAAAACTGAAGCTGGGCAAGGAATCTCGAGTTTCTATTGCAATGACGAAGTTTTCGTAATTCTAAGGCAGACTAGACATCAACATTATTACCAATAACTCTTCCTGAATTTCTATTCCGTTTTCAGCTAGTTTTTCTGTGATTTATTATTATTATTATTATTATTATTATTATTATTATTATTATTATTATTATTATTATTATTATTATTATTATTATTATTGTTATTATTATTATTATTATTGTTATTATTATTATTATTATTATTATTATTATTATTATTATTATTATTATTATTATTATTATTATTATTATTATTATTATTATTATTATTATTATTATTATTATTATTATTATTATTATTATTATTATTATTATTATTATTATTATTATTATTATTATTATTATTATTATTATTATTATTATTATTATTATTATTATTATTATTATTATTATTATTATTATTATTATTATTATTATTATTATTATTATTATTATTATTATTATTATTATTATTATTATTATTATTATTATTATTATTATTATTATTATTATTATTATTATTATTATTATTATTATTATTATTATTATTATTATTATTATTATTATTATTATTATTATTATTATTATTATTATTATTATTATTATTATTATTATTATTATTATTATTATTATTATTATTATTATTATTATTATTATTATTATTATTATTATTATTATTATTATTATTATTATTATTATTATTATTATTATTATTATTATTATTATTATTATTATTATTATTATTATTATTATTATTATTATTATTATTATTATTATTATTATTATTATTATTATTATTATTATTATTATTATTATTATTATTATTATTATTATTATTATTATTATTATTATTATTATTATTATTATTATTATTATTATTATTATTATTATTATTATTATTATTATTATTATTATTATTATTATTATTATTATTATTATTATTATTATTATTATTATTATTATTATTATTATTATTATTATTATTATTATTATTATTATTATTATTATTATTATTATTATTATTATTATTATTATTATTATTATTATTATTTTTATTATTATTATTATTGTAACTATTATTATTATTATTATTATTATTATTATTATTATTATTATTATTATTATTATTATTGTTACTATTATTGTTATTATTTTTATTAATATTATTATTATTATTATTATTATTATTATTATTATTATTATTATTATTATTATTATTATTATTATTATTATTATTATTATTATTATTATTATTATTATTATTATTATTTTTATTATTATATTATTGTAACTATTATTATTATTATTATTATTATTATTATTATTATTATTATTATTATTGTTACTCTTATTGTTATTATTTTTATTAATATTATTATTATTATTATTATTATTATTATTATTATTATTATTATTATTATTATTATTATTATTATTATTATTATTATTATTATTATTATTATTATTATTATTATTATTATTATTATTATTATTATTATTATTATTATTATTATTATTATTATTATTATTATTATTATTATTATTATTATTATTATTATTATTATTATTATTATTATTATTATTATTATTATTATTATTATTATTATTATTATTATTATTATTATTATTATTATTATTATTATTATTATTATTATTATTATTATTATTATTATTATTATTATTATTATTATTATTATTATTATTATTATTATTATTATTATTATTATTATTATTATTATTATTATTATTATTATTATTATTATTATTATTATTATTATTATTATTATTATTATTATTATTATTATTATTATTATTATTATTATTATTATTATTATTATTATTATTATTATTATTATTATTATTATTATTATTATTATTATTATTATTATTATTATTATTATTATTATTATTATTATTATTATTATTATTATTATTATTATTATTATTATTATTATTATTATTATTATTATTATTATTATTATTATTATTATTATTATTATTATTATTATTATTATTATTATTATTATTATTATTATTATTATTATTATTATTATTATTATTATTATTATTATTATTATTATTATTAATATTATTATTATTATTATTATTATTATTATTATTATTATTATTATTATTATTATTATTATTATTATTATTATTATTATTATTATTATTATTATTATTATTATTATTATTATTATTATTATTATTATTATTATTATTATTATTATTATTATTATTATTATTATTATTTATTATTATTATTATTATTATTATTATTTTTATTATTATTATTATTGTAACTATTATTATTATTATTATTATTATTATTATTATTATTATTATTATTATTATTATTATTATTATTATTATTATTGTTACTATTATTGTTATTATTTTTATTAATATTATTATTATTATTATTATTATTATTATTATTATTATTATTATTATTATTATTATTATTATTATTATTATTATTATTATTATTATTATTATTATTATTATTATTATTATTATTATTATTTTTATTATTATATTATTGTAACTATTATTATTATTATTATTATTATTATTATTATTATTATTATTGTTACTCTTATTGTTATTATTTTTATTAATATTATTATTATTATTATTATTATTATTATTATTATTATTATTATTATTATTATTATTATTATTATTATTATTATTATTATTATTATTATTATTATTATTATTATTATTATTATTATTATTATTATTATTATTATTATTATTATTATTATTATTATTATTATTATTATTATTATTATTATTATTATTATTATTATTATTATTATTATTATTATTATTATTATTATTATTATTATTATTATTATTATTATTATTATTATTATTATTATTATTATTATTATTATTATTATTATTATTATTATTATTATTATTATTATTATTATTATTATTATTATTATTATTATTATTATTATTATTATTATTATTATTATTATTATTATTATTATTATTATTATTATTATTATTATTATTATTATTATTATTATTATTATTATTATTATTATTATTATTATTATTATTATTATTATTATTATTATTATTATTATTATTATTATTATTATTATTATTATTATTATTATTATTATTATTATTATTATTATTATTATTATTATTATTATTATTATTCTATTATTATTATTATTATTATTATATTATTATTATTATTATTATTATTATTATTATTATTATTATTATTATTATTATTATTATTATTATTATTATTATTATTATTATTATTATTATTATTATTATTATTATTATTATTATTATTATTATTATTATTATTATTATTATTATTATTATTATTATTATTATTATTATTATTATTATTATTATTATTATTATTATTATTATTATTATTATTATTATTATTATTATTATTATTATTATTATTATTATTATTATTATTATTATTATTATTATTATTATTATTATTATTATTATTATTATTATTATTATTATTATTATTATTATTATTATTATTATTATTATTATTATTATTATTAGTATTATTATTATTATTATTATTATTATTATTATTATTATTATTATTATTATTATTATTATTATTATTATTATTATTATTATTATTATTATTATTATTATTATTATTATTATTATTATTATTATTATTATTATTATTATTATTATTATTATTATTATTATTATTATTATTATTATTATTATTATTATTATTATTATTATTATTATTATTATTATTATTATTATTATTATTATTATTATTATTATTATTATTATTATTATTATTATTATTATTATTATTATTATTATTATTATATTTTTATTATTATATTATTGTAACTATTATTATTATTATTATTATTATTATTATTATTATTATTATTATTATTATTATTATTATTATTATTATTATTATTATTGTTACTATTATTGTTATTATTTTATTAATATTATTATTATTATTATTATTATTATTATTATTATTATTATTATTATTATTTATTATTATTATTATTATTATTATTATTTTTATTATTATATTATTGTAACTATTATTATTATTATTATTATTATTATTATTATTATTATTATTATTATTATTATTGTTACTCTTATTGTTATTATTTTTATTAATATTATTATTATTATTATTATTATTATTATTATTATTATTATTATTATTATTATTATTATTATTATTATTATTATTATATTATTATTATTATTATTATTATTATTATTATTATTATTATTATTATTATTATTATTATTATTATTATTATTATTATTATTATTATTATTATTATTATTATTATTATTATTATTATTATTATTATTATTATTATTATTATTATTATTATTATTATATTATTATTATTATTATTATTATTATTTATTATTATTATTATTATTATTATTATTATTATTATTATTATTATTATTATTATTATTATTATTATTATTATTATTATTATTATTATTATTATTATTATTATTATTATTATTATTATTATTATTATTATTATTATTATTATTATTATTATTATTATTATTATTATTATTATTATTATTATTATTATTTATTATTATTATTATTATTATTATTATTATTATTATTATTATTATTATTATTATTATTATTATTATTATTATTATTATTATTATTATTATTATTATTATTATTATTATTATTATTATTATTTATTATTATTATTATTATATTATTATTATTATTATTATTATTATTATTATTATTATTATTATTTATTATTATTATTATTTATTATTATTATTATTATTATTATTATTATTATTATTATTATTATTATTATTATTATTATTATTATTATTATTATTATTATTATATTATTATTATTATTATTATTATTATTATTATTATTATTATTATTATTATTATTATTATTATTATTATTATTATTATTATTATTATTATTATTATTATTATTATTATTATTATTATTATTATTATTATTATTATTATTATTATTATTATTATTATTATTATTATTATTATTATTATTATTATTATTTATTATTATTATTATTATTATTATTATTATTATTATTATTATTATTATTATTATTATTATTATTATTATTATTATTATTATTATTATTATTATTATTATTATTATTATTATTATTATTATTATTATTATTATTATTATTATTATTATTATTATTATTATTATTATTATTATTATATTATTATTATTATTATTATTATTATTATTATTATTATTATTATTATTATTATTATTATTATATTATTATTATTATTATTATTATTATTATTATTTATTATTATTATTATTATTATTATTATTATTATTATTATTATTATTATTATTATATTATTATTATTATTATTATTATTATTATTATTATTATTATTATTATTATTATTATTATTATTATTATTATTATTATTATTATTATTATATTATTATTATTATTATTATTATTATTATTATTATTATTATTATTATTATTATTATTATTATTATTATTATATTATTATTATTATTATTATTATTATTATTATTATTATTATTATTATTATTATTATTATTATTATTATTATTATTATTATTATTATTATTATTATTATTATTATTATTA